>JAWPHD010007304.1:0-130877 GCA_037043455.1 Cyrtodaria siliqua
GTTTGTAACGGAATGCCAGCATGTGTTTTGTTTTGTTTAGATGACCTTAATATCATAACATGTACATTTATATACACATTCCATTCCTTATTTACACAATGTAAACAAATACATTGTTGCGGTACAATGAATGACAAGTCAAGTTCCCTGACCTTCACATAATGTTCCGCTCCGAAACATTATGGGAGGCCAGGGAACCAGACTATAGAATGACATGTTGATGAAGCAGGTGACATTTCACGAGAGTTCATGACATGGCATTTTCAAATTGATGCACGACTGCCCTATTTAACCAACACTTGCTTATGATGGATAGATCCTTGATTGTTGTTAACGGCTTTGTTACTAACAGCAGATCTATTACTAATAGTCGATCGGATAGAAAGAGAGAGAAAAAACAGAGGAACACGGGCTAGCCGTATAATTACTACAACTGATGAATTATTCTTTTTTCTTTCCCATGGCCAGAGGATCGACTGACTTCCCATCCGACAGACGGCGCAGTGGAGTTGTTCAAGTGTGTCACATGCAAATAGTTCCGCATCGTTCGAACGCCTTTTCATAAAAGTGTAGCATTCGCAACATCTCGTACTCTACTTCGCCTCGGGATTGAACGAGTTTTCACGATTGAAAAGAGTAACAGATGCACCAGTCTGAGTTTATTAAAATATCAATAAACGCGCAGGTGAATCGTAAACATGGAAAATAAAATATAGTGCAGAAGTAGTCAAATATACAAATGGTCATGGGAACAAGATTTTACAACATAAGATACAACCTTTCCTGTATAATACATTTACATTCTTTATCCTTGATCAAGATAATAAATCCATTTGCTTATTACTGCTTCTACCCAGGAAGTCATCGCGAGAGGGATTATTCTCAGTTGCAATAACTTGTTTCGCAATCGATGTAACATAAATATGTTTAAACTAATTTACATTCCTGTGCATGCACAAAATATGGCTACTGATTATTTTTCAAAATACATTCATGTTTGTTATTCTATTTAAACGTAAGTACGTGAATAATGAAACGGAGATAATAAAATAGAAAATTATTTGAGATAAGATCATTTCGCATACACTGACAAAAAAAACAATAAAAACAATAAAAAAAAAAATTACTATAAATATTACGGATATTACGGTAATCATTCGTGACCATTTAAAGAGTGTCTGTTTCATTTTGTTCATTTAATACATGCATTTAGTGATAGTGATAGAGATGAATAACTGGTGGCAGGAAATTGACTTTTTTTATAACCGTTAAAAGCCCCATACACATGCAAGTAATTTTTCATATAAATTGTTTCATAAATAGATGATACAAAAATTGTCCATGTTTCCTGCGATTTAGACAAAAAATGAAATCCAATACATATAATTGGCCAAGCAATATATATTTAACATTCTTTCGGTTATAATACGTAATACATATAGCACATTGAGAACATGGAAAAAAAGAACACTGCACAACATAAATCGGTCAGCTGTAGCACAGCATTTTTCTTCGGCATTACACTTTCGTCGGTGTGTTCTTGGGTAAGACAATTTCCACTAGCTTCGTCCGTCGGAAGGCTTCGTGGAATGTCTTTATAATTAGAGGTTAAATGCATTTTAATAAGGCCTGCACCTGCATTCGACACGTTAAACGAACCCCTAAACCCCGAAAACCAAGACACGGGTACAGACTCCGATATTGATTGAGAGTCCGGCCAATTAACATGTCGCCAGATGTCAATCATTTATCCATTTTAACCAATCAAACCAGAACGATACCTTCGACAAACAACAGCACGTGTATAAAGCACGGTCAACTATGTTATATAAACTATTGTCAGTATACTCCGACATCAACATATCTATGTACTGGCGACATGTCAATTAACATGTCGCCAGTACTTAGATATATCCGCCCTATTGCTGATGTCAGAGTATATACAGGTTATATTATAATACAGTTGCACGTGCTTTATAATACTGTTGCACGTGCTGTTGTTTGTCTGAGGTATAGTATTGGTTTGATTGGTTAAAATGGATAAATGATTGACAACTGGCGACATGTTAATTATATTTTTAATAATTCACATAAAATGGGTGGCAATAAATGTCAGTGAATAGTCTATTGGCTATTAATTACCAGAATATCACTTGCAATACTGGCCAGACCTTTTGCCTCATTGTCAGCTGAGTAATAACAAATATTTCCGTGACGGACTGGTCTCGCGGGATCATATGGGCAATAATAAATGGCTTCATTGATATAATTGGCAACTGTACGTGTGTGTCAGGCAGCTGATTTTACCATAAAACGGCACCAATACCAGCAGTCTTAAGGTCTCACAACCCTTGATATCACATAAACATGCATGTTGATATAATATTTCTAGCTAATTCTGCCTCATTTTGCACATCATGGGTCGAATCACCACGGGGTTGTAAATTTGTCTAAATGTTGATAGGTGTCACGCAAACATGAAATTAAAAATGTTCAACCTGGTAAATATTTGTTAATTGTGTTTTAAATTGCAGATATTGGATCAAAGAAGAATTTAAGCATACATAAATGTGGTAAATTGTGTTTATCTCAATGCCACGAACAAAAACGTCACAATGGGACCCTATGGACCCTATGGAAAAGTGTGGTGTGAGACGTTAATTTGAAAGCAAACGACGGCCGAATAAAAAACTAAATCATTATCACGGATAACACAATCATATTGATCTGTGATTTTAGATATCATACCGACTACGTGTTTAATATTACCCTGTATTTGATACAAATATTCACTTCAAGGTCGCATAAGTAGTAAATAAATTCAGACTTCTAGGTATACCAAAACTAAAATAAGTGCGTTTTTTTGTTTTATATACAGTCTGAGTCCACTTTGTAATAAATGAATCATGATTCCGGAATAAAAAACAAAACAAAATAGGAAAAAAACAAAAAAAGAGTCAAATCGCAATCAATACCGTATGTTAAAAGTTCACCACTTATATCCGCTATGGCTGACAAATGTGATATTTAGAAACTATTGATTTTTCTATGAACTCGTTTTACAACGTTATCAAGCTATAGATTGAGTGTGGAATTTTAGAATTATATAATATCCGTGGTACAATTGGTAATTACAAAACGAGTTTATTTAAACTTCCGTGCGATCAATACGCCACTTCTGAGAAATAAATTAACATGCATACAAACGAGAGAGAGAGGAGAGAGGGATATATAGAGGGAGAGAGAGGCAGCGAGGAGAGGAAGGGAGGCAGACACACGCACGCACGCAGGCACGCACATGGAGAGAGAGAGAGAGAGAGAGAGTGTATGTGTATGTGCTATTGAACGAACATTGTACATGTGCAATTGGAATCAGAATCAGATGCAATTAACACGACTTCGGGTATAATATATTCAAATATTTTGTCAAGCCGCATGTTTAAAACTCGCCAAGGAATAGAAACGTATAGGTTGGAAGAAAACGACAAGTCCGCAACTGAAAATAAATAATACTACAGTCACCTCAGACAGCTTAAGACCTCTACAAACTTTTATGTTATTAAATTTAAATTGAATGTTGTTTAACGGCTCACCAACACAGTATAGGTTATTTAGAGCCGCCCCAGAGAGAGGGGAAGGATACATAGGAATCCAGGAACCGTGCCCTACTTTTATTATCGAATAGATTCTTATGGTTCTTTTACGTGTTCGGAGGATAGACCGATACACGGTACCGCCCGGTTTACGTCCCCATCCGACGGACGAGGCTAAGGGAAAGTGTCTTGCCCAAGAACACACCGACGGAACTCAGTGGCACCACGGAGGATTTAACCCGGGCCCTCCGGTTACAAATCCGCCGCGCTACCGACTGCGCCACGCCAGGCCTCTTAATGTTATTAAAACGAGTATTCGTATCACTAATGTCTAATGGTATACTGTAAATTAATTTTCAGTTATTCTGCAGTTGTACGCTAGTCTTGTCCCATACGAGGCTCTCCTTTGCGGAACACTGTGCCCCAGTGGATAACATGATCGACTCTGATCCGTGTTCGAGTCTCACTGGCGCCACTAGGTTATATCGGTGTGTCCTAATGCACGTTAAAGAACAATATGAATATAAGGGTAGGGTCGTGTGCAGATTTCTATGTATCGTTCTCTCTCCGGGGCGGCTCAATATAACATATACTAGTAATGCGTTTATGAACCTTTTAACAACAACTCAATTATACATGATTGATTTTTGTTCATTGTTAGATTATGGCAAATCACATTCATAACGAAACTAAATGTTTGATTTATTTAAAAGATATAGGATGCCGCCGCCTTCGAAGATCGATACTGCTATGCTCGTCAATAGAGCTTTACGTAAATAGATGCGATACCAAACCATCCCAACGTCGTCTGACAGGATCGAATATTTAGATATGGAATGCCTTTGTTATAGTCTAGATATATCGTATCCTTGGGACGCTTAATGAAAACAGTTTTGGAGTGTTGAAGAGCATTTAATGCTTTAATATACGGCTATATATTTATAATCAAAGATGACCGGAGCTATATAATCAAAGATGGCCGCTCTTATATAAACAAAGATGGCCGCCACTCTGAAAAAAATATCGCTTTGAACCAACTACTTCTCAGGCTGATAACTTTCTTATGCCAACGCTTTGTTCAACTCCAGTAGTCAATAACCTGGATACCTCAATTTTCAAGCAATCAAAATTTAAGCAGATCAATATTATTGCATGCGGAAGGGTAAGGATGCTAAGAACAGACACGGTCGGGTTCTCATCGTTAACTGGAGCATTTTACCATGATATTTACACAGTAACAACACTGTCTTTAAGGGTAACAACTTTTATACGCGGTTTTTATTGAAACTGTAGACATGGAAAATGACTTTAGCGTAGACGGTTGTTACAGTTCATGTAATGCTACCTTTAACGCTAGTATTGGTATCTGTAACGAAAGAGTCACCTTTGGAGAGGTTCGTACATTGTTACCTAGCGCATATGTGGCCGGGATAGTAAAGACGCTGCGTCTAAAACTTTCTCGACTCTCACCGCTGCGTGTTCGAAACCTCTGGGAGCTCGACTTGGCATGTGAGAAAGTGTCGATTCTTACGGACGGCGGGAAGAATACAATACTGGTTCTATCAAGGGAAAATGGGGTGGTCTGCCTTTACCACAAAAAATTCGACTGTCATATATATCCTAACATGTGCTGACGTTAAACACCATTCAAACAAATGCATCGTTACCTTTAACGGTGGGTGTAACCTTCAGCGCAATTGTCAGCTTCAGTGTTGTTACAATGCCAACGTTCAGAAAGTCACAAAGAATAAACCGTACTTCTTGACAGCGTCTGCTTGAGAAACCCACAATAACCGTAGAAAATAACGAATCCCTCCAATCGATGTATGTTATTTAATAACATGCTAAATACGACTTCTAAAACAAAATATTGCACGTTTTGTCGGGGTTTCAAGCATAACATTTGCCGAACATGTTTATTAGTTTTAAACAATGTCATTTACAGACTGTTGGAACGGATCTAGTTGTAATACAATCGTAAGATGTCTACAAACAGAAACGCTCTAGGCAACAGAATGAGACTCTAATGTAATAGAAATGTGACTAAATCCATTAGGCGTGCTTTTGGTGTTTTAGGGTAATTTGCAATCCAAGGAACAACATCATCGCAAACAATCAGCGATAAAACGCATCACTAAACCCTGCTTTTTGTATTTGTTTGCATCAGTTTCATCAATTTCTTCGTGCAGTGGGACAATGAAAAATATCTATGTATATCCGCCATATTGATTTCTGGTCAATGTCGTCTAGCCGCCATATTGATTTTTTGTCAATGTCTCCTAGACGTATCCTGATCGTACGTTTTTATCTTGCGATTCTGGTAAATCATGGAGTAATGGCGACATACTTGATATTTTTCTTCACTTTGAATGTGCTTTTGCTTTCTTCTATTTTGTTTACGTATGGCGCTAGTCGTGAATTATAGAAGTAGCATGTTTAAGGCTTGACTGGCTAAGTCCTTATGTTTGTTAATGTTTAAATTATAAATACTATTTGAGACAACTCAAGCTATCATCAAATAAAATGGTTTGCATTAAGTCCCCTTTGAATCATGTGGTTCAGAGTTATTCAGAAAAGTTTGGGATTTTATTTTGATTCTGTTTGCAAAATATTTTTCCAAAAAAATGTTATAACCACTGGGACGACAGCCAGTCTAGATTAAGGCCTCACTATATCCAGTGTCATTCGCACGCCTTGTTTGTTCTAACATCGTTGATGTCCATTTGTAAATATTAAGGATACACTTTTATTTAGCTGGTGGCCTCGAGACTTCACGGGTCCAGAAATCCTTATGTGAGGAAGTTATCCAGCTGGCTTGCGGGACGTCGCTGGTTTTACCCAAGGGCACATCCGTGCATGCAAATTGTCCGGATGTGCACCTGGGTTCTTTCCCTACAACGTAAGCTGGAAAGTTACCATATGACCTGAGCAGTTGGTGCGGCAGTAAATCCAACTCAATTGAATTGTTTAGCCGGTCATATGGGCGAAGTTGTGTAATTTATTCTCATAACAGTTTAGCCGCGGCTACATACAGAACGGAGATCGTTGGAAATGGAGGAGTCCAATGATAATCAAGTAAACGCACAGTTTTAGGTTCGATAACAGTAGATACAAACTAGCAGATACAAGAGAACGGGAAGTGCTGCCGTCACAAAACTCAGTTTTAACCAGACAAGGACTACCTGGATATATATTAAAAAATAAAATAAGATACATCACAAACAAAAAGGGTTGCCAATAGGGATACTGCCTTGGAACGGTTTAATATTGGCAAAAACTTGTTGGGTTTAAACCGGGTTCCACGGTGCACCAAGCATCACTCTTAGAATACCGTGGAACTGTCTAAATAAAAACATCATCGCCAGATTGTATCCTATAACAGACATTTAAATATAATACTTTTATTAATAGGCGATATAAGTAAACCACTGAGATGATCATGTACATATTACAACTCGAGAACTTTTAAAACGCCTCACTGAAAATAAACAAAGATTATACCGTAGTTTAATATCTTATATCAAAACCAGGTGTGAGTATAAATCACTTCATTTTCATGTCATCATATAAAAATGCCAAAATTGATTATGGTGAAAAATCGGTTTTGAAAAGGCAATATACAAGAGCTATCACGACATTAGTTGCATGGGAGAACTATCGACACTATATACATGGGGAGTTTTTAAAGTCCTCGAGTATACAGTATAGGCGAAATAAGTAAACCATAGCGATACTCATGTATATTTGATAACTGCAGTCACTCAAACATTTAGATAATACAAACATTGTGATTGGTTAAAGAACGATCACATGATCAATTTAAGCTACGTTCATTTTCCAATGAACTGTACGAAGAACTACTTTCATCCGCCATTCACAGAATACGCGTGCTGCGTAACAATATAGTTCGGATTTACAGGGACGGATTTAAGACAGGAATATTAAAATAATTGGATAAAGAGTTTAAAACCGTGGATTGCAATTATAAGGGTTTAGTGTCATTTTTTGTGCGTTCATTGGGGTATGAACTGTTAGTTGTCGAAGCACATAGCGTAACAAAAATGCCCTTCCGGCATTATGCGCTATTTGCTTCGGCAACTAACAGTTCATACCCCAATGAACGCACAAAAAAAAGACACTAAACCCTTAAACATTTACAAAATATCCTAGAAGGCTGCCAAAAAAATACTCAATGACTTGTCAAAAGCCATAACAACATAAGAACTAACCGTAACAAGGGAATACAAGATTGCATATAAACATTAAACATCTTTACGTGTTGGCCCCCAATACTTTCTGTGGTTGATCGACGTCATGTCCAAGGTTAAAAAATGTACTCGTGAACCTTAGGCACCTAATCGAATCGTCTACAGATCATAATTAGATATTAGTCTAGAGGCTGTTACACACGTGGCGTCTATGCCCTCTTAACATTCCTAAAGAAAAAGACGCGAGTACATACAGGTAACAGTGACGATTTGTGTAATGTTTTGTTTCTGAATGTATTTAATTGACGGAAAAATTCCAAATGCACGTGTTTTGTTATTTTCGTCGAGTTGATAAAATAAAACAGCACGCATAGTTTACGTAAAATGTATTTTAGATACAATCGTATGCATTAAAACTGCATAATGAGTACGGCAAAGATATTCGTCAGACGATCTAGTTATTCACTCCAGACCTACTAGTCGATGGGTTTGATCAATGGTTTCTCTGCACGTATTTCATTTGCAATTCACAGCATAAGGAACCGTAATTGGCAATAAATGAATGTGATTAGACAGAAAAATCAATCGAACTGGAGCATTATATAAACGTAAAAAATGGTTATCGGTCTAAGTTATCTAACTCCATTTTTTTAGAGTTACATAAATTAGATTTCGAATAAATTATGTGTTTCAGTATTTCAATTTGCAATTGTACTTATTTGCATTGGTTAAACTAGAAATGTGTCCATAGGCTCACTTAGGTCACTAAGTCAAGGGCCATAACTCTCTGTCCAGTTCTTGGTCCAGAAAAAATAAAATCAGGTGCGCATCTTCACTTGCGACCGACCAACCGACCGACTGATCGATCGACGAATGAATGAATGAACCAGTGAATGTGAAATGTGAATAAACGACTGAACAAAATAGGGTTAAACATCTTAAGTTTGCAGCTCTTTAGCGCAATGCATTAACAAAAAAAAAGCGTCAGGTCTTATTCCACTGAGTTACTTAGGTCGTTATAACCAACGACATCATGTATAACAAATAAAAAAAAAATCAAAGGTTTTTGATACTAGTTATCTCTTCAAATGTTTAATGACTCCAACGTGCTCCCAGGTTCCTATCGGCAGTACATCATTAATTATCTCACAGAGTCTCAGTTGATACATGTCGTGCCCTTTACTGTCCCGTATCCATGACAACCGCAACATGTCTTGATATCGGTTTTACTTGTTACATGCATGCATTTGTCAAAAGATCAATGCATAATTCTGCATATCGTATACTGAAGCTGCATTTTCTCCCGATAGTTCTGATCGTATATAAATATCACATCCCATGGAGGGTGATAGAACATATTGTCAACCCGAGATTGGTAATGTCCACCGAGGCTTTAGCCGAGGTGGACATTACCACATCGAGGGTTGACAATATGTTCTATCACCCTCCATGGGATGTGATATTTATTTTATTATACCAAACATCAAAATTCATTTAATCAGCAATTATTTTTTATTAACAACAATAAAGAACTTGAAAAAAAATTTGCCATGAAACATTACCATGAAACATTACCAATTGTTGACTGATCGGGAATGGGGAAATTACATAGAGAATTTTGAGTGAGGTATAATAATACATTATATAGTATGGTTTGGGGGAGCTGACGTTTACATAATATACAATATAAGTCGTACTTAAATTGTTGAGAAAAAAATGAAAGACAGAAGTTGTTGTAATGAAAATTCTCTATGGCACCTAGATTTTTTTAAATTTGTATTTTGTTCAGAAGAGTGCTTGTATTGTTTAGAGAACCGTTTGTTCACGCAAGCGCGTCTAATCAGGAATGTATTAACAAACATAAGATAATTTGCTGTGATTTCATATGTGTCTTTTCGAGAAAGCCAATACAATGTATAGAAAATATTTAAACCGAAACACGGATTCTATTAGTCCGTCTAATAAATATGACATGATTAATAATCAGTGGACCTAAGGATACCAGTGAGACTCCTGCATTAGTGTGTACATATGCATTACTGTAGTTACAGGGGTGTGGGCAGCCCCTTTCAGATCGTAATTTGATTGGGAGTGGATACAGTAATAGTAACGTTCACATATACACCGTCTTGATTTGTCATATGTGTTTTTACAAATTACAATTAAACTGATTACCGTTTAACTGTATATATCAGTCCGATGTAGTAAATTTAGCAATAGCCCGTAGCTGTACTGCTTTTTGGTGCAGTTATGAATGTTTCGTTCATGTGCTTTCAGTGGGATCCGCAAATAAACCACTTATTGTCTATCTACTAAAAAATATTCAAGTTAAAGGGACAATGTCCGTAACTTTTAGCTTATAAAACACACACTAATTATGTTCGCAAACATTACGCACTAAACATTATTGAATATCTACTAATTACAAGCAAGATTGTTTAACGGGATTCAATCGCGGTACAAAAAAAAATAAAACCGCTTCGGGCGTTTGAACTCGCAGCCCAAACTAAAAATACACTCGCGGTAATAATAATGAGCGTGAGCGTGAAGTTGTCGACATCGCTCCCGACTGAGCTAAGCGGACTATACATATTAAGTCACGTGATCGCAGAAAAGGTAAATATTGTGGGTCCCACTTTATTTACAAATAATAATTAAAGCTTCTTTTTTTCAAACTCACGAATGTATTACTACAGACTTATTAGGGTCTATGCTCATGTTTCCGTGTATATATTTCACTGAATAAAAGTCAGACGGTTATTAGGTTATGCTCAATATCTGCTTACTTACGGACAGTGTCCCTGTAAACATTACTTTTTAGTGCCAGAATGTGTTGTCCAGTGGTAGAGTGTCGGACTCCAGATGGCGAGGTCGTGAGTTCGATACTCGCCGTGGCCATGTTATTTATCGTCGAGCAAGATAGTTAATCCACATTGCTTAGTACTGGTTGTACCCACGAAGCCATCGAGAGTGATTAAGTTGCAAGAACTTGTTTCGCAATCGATGTAAAATAAATATGAGTAAAGTAAACTAAACATTGCTTTATATCTCAAACCAACCAACATCGCCATTAAGGTATTCGTGCTTCTGACAGGATTTGACAAGACAAAGAAATATTTGACAGTTGCAATCGAATTCGTAGATACAATATGATAACAACTCTCCTGGATTATAAGTTCTCACGCATCAACTGTTTACAATGTACGTGTACGCATGAAACATAAGCAAAAATACTTCTGCTTCTTGTCTCCGTTACCGAATGGTTAACGACGTTGCTTTGTAAACCTTCGCCTCTCACAGCTGCGGGTTCGAATCCCACTGGGAGCTCGACTAGTAAGTGAGGAAATGTCGATTCTTACGGGTGGCAGGAGGTGTACAGTACTGGTTCTACCCAGGAAAAGTGGGTGGACTGCCTCCACCACAAACAAATCGACCGTCATATATAACCTTACATTTGTTGAAAATGACGTAAAACACCATATAAGCAAACACACATTATTTGGTCGAATAAAATGCTGCTAGAATGTTGACCCAACCCATGGCCACTTGTTTATTTATTTTATAGAACTGTACAATACTATAAAACACACGTCAACATACTAAACAGTGACATTATGCGACACAATTAAGTTCCTGTGTTTTGTCCTTTCCTTATTCTTATCAATTCAAATTTTAATGTATATTAGTTTTATAATGTTTCTTTTAAACTATCTTTTAAACTATTCAATTTCAAACAAAAGCTGTTGAAGGCTAACCTGGAGTGTTAGTCCTCTCACTGGTTGGTCCTCACACTGGGAACTTCGTCAGTAGACGGGTCTCTTCATGACTGATGGTAAAGGGGGTAGATCAGGTCTTTGGTTTGACCTAAAATTGACAAATAATGATAGTTTCTATTTTAAATGAATGAGGCTAAAAATAAATTCTTATTTTAAATACAAGGAAATTAATTTTCAGAGTAGTATGTGCTATCTTAGGTTAAGCACCGGGGTTAATTTAAGCATTTTACGCTTGATTCCATTTAAAATCTATGGTGAATTCAAATATTAGCGTCATGTCACTCATGAGCACGCAAGGTTTCGCTCGATCCCGTCCGAATGGCGCCCATCTTGAAGCTCCAGGTCAGCTTTCAATATTAAAATGTTTGAAAATTAATATTTAAAATGCATCATATAATACAGTTATACTGAAATTGTACTTCAAGTTGTTTTGTTTTTTTAGATGAAAGGGCGGTGAAACTAAGGTATTTATTTTTGAGAAAATAAAATAAACTCGCCAAGACAACTTGCTCATTATCTCGGAAAGAAAATATTCACCACGCGTCTCAATTATTTCAAAAGTTGCATTTCTTCCAAGAATTTAAATGTTTATAAATCAGTATGTCTTCTCAGTACATAAAAAAGTGCAATTCTGCAGATTCTTTTCTGTTTTACTCTTGTATTAACGGTAGATTTAGATTTAAATTGCTGATAGAGAACCAGCACACACCAGATACACCTGTGTGATAGGGAACCAGCACACCAGATACACCAAATAGGCGAGTTTATTTTAATAATACTTTTGTTACGAAACACAATGCCACAGTCTTTGAACATCGATGTTGGTTAGTCTAAAATAATTAAAATGCATTTCGATTCTGTAAGACAGGCCAACATAATGAGAACCCCATTGTTAAAGCTAACGGTTGCACCATGTGGCGTATGCGGTGAAGCATTCGAACTCATCGCCTGACCTTTAAAACGAGGTCATCTACTGGCCTATGAAACCCGAACTCGTCAACTGACCTCTGAAACGAGTACTTATCATCTGACCTTTGAAACGAGATCTCAAGAACCCATAAACTCGAATTTTTCAAACCAGAATACACTGTCAGTCGAAACAATTCATCATCTTACCCCCGAAATGAGAACTCATTTGAAACGCGAAAAACATCAACTGACCACAAAACACGAGAACTTATTTCATCCCGCGCTTTAAAACGAGAACACATTATCTGACCTCCGAAATGCAATGAGCATATTTTCAAGGATGTATGCTTAATACTCATTAAATATTGACAAAACTGAATAATTTAAAAATAAACTAATAAGAAGTAACCAATGGAAACAAAAACAACGCTATACACATTATTTCTGAAGGAATCCCAAATAGTGATTAAGTTAGGCCTATCAGATAAATGATATTTTGGAAAAATGTTTTTTTTTTGTGTGTGTGTTTTTGTTGTTGTTGTTGTTGTTGTTGTTGTTTTTCTCTTTCACCAGCAAAAATCATTTACACATTTCTATATTCTTCTACACAATATAACACGTTTCCACCATATGGAAATGTATGCTGCTGCTGCTTCTGATCAGTACAAAGATAATCTGAAATGTCATCAGGGCACAGGAATTTAAAATTGCAAATGCAGTCGCTATATGAGTCACGTGATTACGTGAACGATGCGGAATTCAAGATAATGTCTACCAGTTTCGATTGCTGCATGCCTCTGTGAAAGCAGGGACACCATGCGTGTGTGGTTGCCTTAAATATCACAATTCTTTTCTAGTTGAAAGTTAAAACCCGGTGGCGTAAATTATTCCGACTGATGCACATAAAATGGCATGCGTCTATATCAATAGTCAAGAAGGCTTTTTTTTATAAGAACTGATTAGGTCAAACGGGCATACTGATACAGAAGTGACTGAGAACAGCTTTAAATAGCTCCTGAAAATAAGAATACACAATACAGAAACTCGGCCCATGGAAAATTACTGAAACCTATTCACAAGTTCAAATTGAGTGCCGGTGTTTATAACAAAACTGATTTTCTGTGTTTCATCACAGGATTGATTGGACCTATGTTTAAAAGCATAGTTTTGCCTTCTTCGTAATTTAATCAAGAAGGTTACTCGTTTAAAATAAATGCAACTAGAAGTCAAGCAGAAAATGAAGCATTCACAGAACAATGTCATCCAAAAACATGAAAGCAAAGCACACAATAATTGAACTGAATTGAATGGGGTTTTAAGGCGCACCAACACATGAAAGGTTATATGGCGCATAACAGGCATGAACATGCCAGGCTCATCCTCCATGTACATCGAGATAAAATATGGAAAATGGGCCTAGAACCTTCTCACCCTGAACTGCAGAGTTGCTGCAAATTCTATCGTAGAAACTCCGTTTACGCTGGAGCCATGTTTATTGTTTTTCTGCCACTGCTCTTTTGATGTGAGCGAAATGGCACCTGAAACAATGCAGGATTCATGATGACGGCCTTTAATGAACATGAACAAAAAATGATAAAATGAACATGAATTTGGGGGATTCTACCCCTCTGCCCACCCCTCCAAAGGAATGAGCAGTGGCTCTATTCTTTGCCCCGTGACCAAACGGGGCCACCGGCAACCACACGGGGCTCAAAGCACACAAGAATTAGGAGGATGAATACAAAGGAAGTATACGACACCACAAACACAGATGAGTTGACGACAGGGTTGCCGTTCAGTGACCGTCTATATAAATAAATCAATATGTCTTTCGTTAAGATTGGATTGTTCGGTTCCATAAAAAAGTATCCAGCCAGACGTGTATGAATTGTTGTTAATAAATAGAAAGAGAACTGCCAAGGATAACATTCATATGCTTATTCAGTGTTTGGTCATTATGTAGGAATTTCTCAGACACTGCGATATCGTCATAATTACGAACAAATAAAGCCTTCTCCAAAAGCAAGCAGCTATTGATGGTGGTCCTTTCGTCTAATCTATTAGGGCATATAGTCTGACTGTAAGGTGCATTCTGATTGGATGAAATTACCCAAATCATAACAAATCCCCATAAAACATCAAACTATTATATTTCCATCATAAAACATGTTCATTTTAACAGGATATTTTGACTGAAATTTGCATTTTTATTGATAAAATTGTACTGAGGGTATATTTGAAAAATGTAAAATGTATTTACTGCCATTCTGGGAGTGCCCACATTCAGTGAACAATAATAGGCTGAAAGCATTACATTATCCACATTTGCTGGTCATTTTTGAGTATCTAAGGTAGTTATTAAAGAAAAGTTAGGGGTTTTCCCAGCAGGTGGGATTTAGAAATAGGAATTAAAGGTCAAAAGGCTATAATGTAGGCCTATGGGAAAATGCAATAGTGGTATATGACAACAGTGGTATATGACAATAGTGGTATATGACCTAATGATAAGGCCAATGATGCAATCGCCTGAATCGCGCCATATTGTATTTGGTTAAGTGTTATCACTCTAACAAGAATTTTCATTGGTCCTAACACGTATTGCTCATAATAAGACATATACTGTTTTTTCTACTATGGTTGTTAAGGTTATCGAATGCAAAATTATGGATAAAATCGACACTCAAAATCGCCTTTAATGTCAGGTAAAAATCCGCCACCGCAGCAGCCCAAGTGGTTCGTGAAATTCATCAAAATGTGTCACTTGCGATAACGATTGAGATAAAATGTGTCTAAAAGAACTACGTGTATAATTATGGAAAAAGTTAAAAAAAGTGGTTTGTAAAAGGTTTATAAAAGTGTGGTGAGGTATGGGTCAATGAGTAAGACGAATGTCGTTTAGATATTTTCTTGACCCTTAAGTCGTTTAGTGTTTGTTTGGCTTTAAACGTTTGAGTTAGTTAGCTTGAAGATATTTTCTTGACCCTTAGGTCGTTTAGTGTTTGTTTGGCTTTAAACGTTTGAGTCAGTTAGCTTGAAGATATTTTCTTGACCCTTAAGTCGTTTAGTGTTTGTTTGGCTTTAAACGTTTGAGTCAGTTAGCTTGAAGATATTTTCTTGACCCTTAAGTCGTTTAGTGTTTGTTTGGCTTTAAACGTTTGAGTTAGTTAGCTTGAAGATATTTTCTTGACCCTTAGGTCGTTTAGTGTTTGTTTGGCTTTAAACGTTTGAGTCAGTTAGCTTGAAGATATTTTCTTGACCCTTAAGTCGTTTAGTGTTTGTTTGGCTTTAAACGTTTGAGTTAGTTAGCTTGAAGATATTTTCTTGACCCTTAGGTCGTTTAGTGTGTGTTTGGCTTTAAACGTTTGAGTTAGTTAGCTTGAAAAAACACAGTAATAAGTGTATGTGTACATTGAGCTACGATAGCGAGTACACCTGGTAAATGCCTTCTTCTAAATACCGCTTCAGTTTGAATCCCACTGGGATCTCGACTTGTACGTGAAAAAGTGTCGATTCTTACGGATGGTAGAACGTATACAGTATTGGTTCTACCCAGGGAAAAGTGGTCTGCCACAACGAAAGAATCGAATGTCATATATAGCCTAAAATGTGTAGAAAACGACGTAAAACACCATTCTAAATCAACCCTTTTAAACACGTTCTGTTTCTTTTTTTAGGTGTTTTGGTGACAGGGGCCGGTGGGTTCATCGCCACACATATCATCAAACAACTGCAAGAAGAGGGTTATAAGGTGAGAGGTACTCTGCGTTCACTGGAAGACGAAGAAAAGGTCAAGAGACTGAATGACTTGTGCCCTGATGCTGAATACAAACTCGAACTTGTAGAGGCCGACCTGACGAAGCCGGAGTCATGGGAACCGTGAGTAGTTTTTACACAGACATTTATTTCAGACGTTTAATATGCATTACATACATATAACTAGAAGGGTGTTCCACGGAACATTTGTGTCGTCTGCCGTGAAGTAAAATCTATATAGTTTGAAGACATGGGGCTGAAATAATTGATAAGGAAGAACTGTATAAAGTTTCATATCCATAGTTCAGTATTTTGCCAAGTTAGGTTTTATGAAAGGGGCATAACTTTGACAGAATGAAAGTCAGAGTTATTAGACAAATCATTCCTTGGATTGAGATGAAGATGTGTGAGAAGTTTCATGAGCATAGGTCAAATACCGTTCAAGTTATGGTCAAGGTTAGGTTGCAGGTTAAAGTGTGACGGGCGGACGACGACGACGGACAAAGTGATCCCTAAGTGTATGCCATGCTACACAGACGACACAAAAAAGTGTATGTATCTCCAAAAAGAAAATGCATATTACGAGCATTAATATTCTAGTTCTAATTATTTCGGAGCGTCTGAGTGGTTAGTCTCAGTCTTGAGATCACTCATCCCCTCACCGCTCTAGGTTCAATCCCTCGGGCGCCTAGGAATCGTTATGTGAGGAAGCCATCCTTGTGAGGAAGCTTGCGAAACGTCGGTGGTTCTACCCATGTGCATGCCCCTGCACAAAAATGCCCGGAGGGGTACCAGGGGTGTTCCTCCACCAATGGAAATTCGCCATATGAACTCAGATGCTGGTGCTACTATAAAATACAATTCAAATCAATTCTAATTATTTCGGTGTACAGACCGCATTACAGTTTGTTGGTATCTGGTATTGGGACCCTTGTTTGAGCCAACAATGTATCGACTTCAGCAGACACTCAGCAGTTCTGTTACTCTAATATACAATTAATATGGTAATATTTCAGTTTTGTCTGCAACTGTAAATTATTTTTTTGGCTCAAACGAGATCCCCTAACAATAACTGTAAATACCAGAAACGATTTCCATCGAAAATCAATAGCATTAACTTATTTGATACAACATAACGAGAAAGTGCATGTGTTTCACCACCTATAGAATCAGTTGTAACGAAATTCGTCTAATCCTGAATCTTTTTACTTTTATCAATCGTATGCTACTAAGATAAGAAGCTAAAAATGCCAGAATAGAGAAATGCTGCACCAGACTTAAACTATGCCGAATGTGTGCTAATGAGAAGGTGCATGCTATAAACATCTGTCAGACAAACTGCTCACAAAGTTAAACTTGTGGCGCAGATAATTAAGCGTCCTGTCAATTATAAGAATTATCAAGACAATAACTCTTTCAAATTAATTTCAAGTATATAAACTCTAGCTGACTCCCTTAAGAATCAAAAGTATTTTTATATAATACCAGTCGGAATACTATGTAGCGTACCTTTGTGAAATGAATCTTCTGATTTGGGCCAACACACAATACTTGAATGCAACATGTATAACATGTGTGCCCCACTTGCTCTTCATTACAAGGACTCTTTAACATATGTTTCATAATAAAAGCATGGCAGTCCCTCGACAGCAACGCATTCCATAAGGTAACATGTACAACTGGGATCATATAAGTCCAAGTTGAACATACAATGTATTTTAATTTTCTTTTGGCCTATCTTTACGGTATTCAATTATCCCATCAAAAACAGAAAGAGAGAAAGAAAGAAAGAATCGACCGTCATATCTGGCCTGGCATATGCTAAAAATGACGAAAAACAACATTCAAACAAACAATCATTTGTTTTCAGAGCGGTTAAGGACATGACGTATGTCATACATGTAGCCAGCCCTTTCCCATCCAGCGCACCAAAAGACGAGAATGAGCTGATAACGCCGGCCGTTGATGGCACGCAGGCCATCCTGAAGGCGTGCGTACAGGCAAAGTCTGTGAAGAAGGTCGTCTTGACTAGTTCATCTGTAGCTGTCTGTTGTAAGTTCCATAATATTCAATACTGTTCGTCTAATTTTTTCTTCGTCACTACAACACTGTTATATCTGTGTATAATGTACATGTAGTTGCAACAGTGTTCCACTGAACTTTTGACATATATTCAACGCAACGATGTTGTATCTTTATTTACATGTAGTTGCAACATTGTTCCGTGGAACCGTTGATATTTATTCTACGAACTACTGTGCATCTTTGTCTAATTTACATGTAGTTGCAACAGTGTTCCGTCGAACCGTTGATATATATTCTACCCAACACTATTTATCTTTGTCTAATTTACATGTAGTTGCAACAGTGTTCCGCTGAACCGTTGGTATAGTTTCAACGCAACAATGTTGTATCTTCGTCTTTATTTATACGCAGTTACAAGAACCCTCGATCTATATGCTGCATCTGTTTTTGACGAAAATGCGTTTTGTTAAATATTTAAAACATGTCAGTTGCAGTTTGTATAATTTCTGTTAGGACTGCATCATCCTATAGTTTACAACCAGTTGTTATTTTTAATCAATAACATGGGTTTCTATAAGCTTGATATCGCTACTATGTTTATTCTATACGCCTTTATGCATGGCACTGGTTCCGATGTGCGGGTGGATATTATAATGCATTTGACTTCATTTAATTTAAAAATGAGTCAAACAAAATAATCAAGTACTTAACTTACGGATGTGGCCAAGTTCTCTGTACAATAATTCAGAATTAAAAATTAATTAATCATTAAATAACAATTTGTACAAAAGAAGTTATAACAGTTGAACAGGTAACGTAGCATTCAAGGACCACAGTCAATCAAAAACACGCAGAGAAACAAACAATTACACGGAAAAAACACTAACAATACCCTGAACTAGAGATATTATTGCTTTACTTGTAGATGGCCAGGCTGATGCCGCCAAGTCATACACAGAGGAGGACTGGATGGATTCGGAGAAGTTAGATGGCTATGGTAAAAGCAAGGTGATGGCCGAGAAGGCTGCGTGGGATTACGTGAAGGAATTGCCAGGTATGTACACACATATATACGTTTTATTTTACAATTATGACCACCGCCCCTCTGCTCCCACTCCACGCCCAAAACATTCCCTCTGAAATTTAAAAAAGTAAACGTTCCGAAAAACTTTTGGTTAAACATGGTATTTTACTTCGATATATATATATAGGCTATCTTTGACATATTTTCATGTCTGGTATAATTGTATTAAACAAGCTGATCTTTGTATTACTACTTGCTTAATCCCAATCTCCGTTCAATCCAACAAAAAAAAAGGGGAATATTATCCATGTTGGTTCTATGCGGCCGCAAATTACAGTTTCCGTTGTTCAAATTAGCATGTATCCGTCCTCTCACTTTTGTCACTTCCTTGTCACCCAAAACCTTTAGAGAAATTTATTTCATGTTTTGTTGATTTGTTTATCATTAACATAAAATAATGCAATAAACACTTTTCATAAGGTTCATGTTGCTTATGTTGTAAATATATTTCACTTTACAGATGAGGACAAGATCGAGTTGGCTGTCGTGAACCCAGCCTATGTCATGGGACCAGTGCTGAATGGATCCCAGTGTACGAGCATGGAGGTAAAACTCACAATTCCACATAGGTGCCATGTAAAACAAATTCTACCATATGAATTGAATGTTGTTTAACAGCTCATCAACACAGTATATGTTATTTAGAGCCGCCCCAGAGAGAGGGGAAAGATACATAGGAATCCGTGCCCTACTCTTATTATAGAATAGATTCCTATGGTTCTGTAACGTGCTCGGAGGATAGACCGATACACGGGCGTCCCCATTCGACCATATGAATAAGTATACCTAATTTCATTCAGTCATTTATAAAGATCCGACCACTGCTTGTTCAGGAAGTTATGCTTATATATATATATATATATATATTGAAAAACTGAAATGAATAAAAGGCGATCATTTGAACTTTGGACGTATGTGTTCATCTTAAATATCGTATAGACTATAGTTGCATTCATGTAGATCTAATAGAGCATAATAAACACAGTCTTGAGATGAAAGTTATGGAATGGTGTATTAAGGCATTACATGCATATCTTGATGTAGCATAATAAAGGAACGTGTTGCTCTGATGCCTCCATAACTTTACTTATCTGACATATTGTCAAATGTTTCTAACGTTTCCCTTATCTACTGATCGTTAGGTCGTCAAGCGTCTGCTGGAGAGGAACATGATGATGGTCCCGCGACTTAACTTCTGCATTGCTGACGTCAGAGACGTGGCAGCAGCCCACATCAAGGCTATGACGTTGCAGGAGGCTTCAGGTGAATATAGAATAGATAACCATATTAAGTTGCTAACTGTTTGGAAAAATGTTCGATATAGATGGGCTATGTTTGGCAGGTTTTCATTTCTGCTACATCTATAACTAGTCTAAGCATAACGTTACTGATATTTCCAACACATTTCAACGTTTAAATCTTTAATTGATTTATATTGTGATGTTTTCATTCACTGAAATAAGTAACGCTGTTTTTATTTATATCAGGCAAACGACATTTGGTGGTGAATGATAATCTGTGGTTAAAGGAGATCGCCGTCATCCTGTCCAAGGAATTCAAAAGCCAAGGTAAGCCAAAAACTTGAATGAATTCACTATTGATCAGTCTAAATAATTTCAAGCTCAAGACCAGCCAATAACACTGTCACTACTGGAAAGAATTCGTTATCAGTCTAAGGAATTAAAGGTCAAGACCAGCCAATAACACCGCCGTCACCTAAATAAGTTCTCTATCACACTCTCCAAGATATTCATTATTCAAAAGGGGCAAGGTAAGTCAGTAATACAGACATCACATAAAGGAGGTTGCTTTTGCGTTTGATATCATACTGTCCAGAGAATTTAAAAGTCAGTGTAAGTCAATAACACAGTCACCACATAAAAGAAGTTGCAGTCAAACTGTCCAGTCATCTTTTAAAGGAGGCATTCGAAAGTCAATGAAAATCAGTGACCCATCCATTATATTAAGGAGTTCGCTGTTCAAGGAAAACATTCATTCACAGTACACTGATGCTTTAAGGACAGAGTGCTTAGTTCCTGAGTTGTATCTGACTAAGTTGTTTTTTTCTTCATATCATATATTTTTGTAACATAATAAAATGTTAGCATGCCTTCATTCTCCTAATATTCCATCTTTTAAATTTACGACGTATTTTGTGACATTTGATTCGAATATTGTTTCTTTTAAACTTGAATTGTGACCGAGCCACTGTTATCTTGAATTCGTAATTGCAGGATACAATGTACCGACCACGAATTGCCCAAATGCCATGTTGAACATCATTGGAATATTCGACAAGTCAGTTAAAATGATCATTCCACAGTGTGGAAAAGTGATAAAGTTCGACAACACAAGGGTAAGTAACAAACTGAAAGCCGGTTTTTATTTAAGAAAACAAATCACTAACTATAAGTAAGAAAATACCTGTTCATCGACTACGACAGTATATATAATTAAATGTTGCCGTGCTCTCTTGTTGTTCTTACTTCTTCAAAATCACCGGGTACTGGCTATGTGGCTGTCCCAGTTGGAGTTTTACCTTAAGGCCCTCCCCCAAACACGAATACTTACCTTTACTCAAACCGCACTGCAAATCACAACTTTCGGATAGAAACTTGACGCTGGTCAAATAAATCGAGTACCTTACCAAGACGGAAAATGTTCTCATTGTCACCTTAATGACCTGGCAGGCGAATACCATTACTTACTAGTTTGTCCCTCTTTCCACATCAAAAGAAAACAATTGTTAGACGAATACTACTAACAAACATCCTACCACACTGAAATACAAACAACTCTTTGTGTCAGAATCAATAGAAACAATTCGAAACTTGAACATGTTCGCAAAATTGCTCCTAAAGCGAATAAAATAACTAGATTCACTTACTATAATATATATTATACATATCCAACATTATCCACTGGTATCCATTGCGCTGACACCGTCACTTCATTTGTATAGTTTTGTAGTCCCTTTTAACACAATCCAAGTCACACATATCACCCAAAACAAATTTATGAATGACACGTCGAACCTAATATACACAGTGTGCACGTGCAAATGCAGACACAGTTTGCACGTGCAAATGCAGCCAAAATTAATATTATCGGTACATACTTAACAGATAATGTATGGTGCTGAGGTCCATATGCAAGTTTATGGACTGGGCAGTCAGACCTAGAATGTTATATGGACCGAAGCGAAGCTGAGGTTCATATAACGTTCTAGGTCTGACTGCCCAGTCCATAAACTTTATATGGACCGAAGCACCATACATTATTTGTTATATTATACCGAATCTGACCAACAAATTAAATCAATACGTTTTATGATTTATTTTGACGTCGTTTTTTTCACACGTCCGTTAATATAGCTATCGGACCGGGCGCCCGGTCAATATGCAACTTTATGGACCGGATGACGTCACATTAAACAAAGAGTGGAATATGCAAATGAGGTGTAATATAGTCAATGATAGCACGCCCCTACAAACATTCCAACCACGCACGTTTTTCTTGTGGCCATCCCAATCACCAAAATAAACAGTGACCAACGGTGAAAGGCCCGGCCATTTTACTACAAACTGAAGATTCCAACGAACGTATCCTTTCCTGTTTTCGTTTTCGCATTGGAAAGGCCTTTCAGTAGGGAACACCTTACGTATTCTCTCCCCCGTAGTACTTAATATTTATTTTTTATTTACTTTTGCATTTCACTCCCACCCATTGAACTGGATTTTAAAGTTTGCAAGAGCTACATTTACTACGAATTTCTGTAAAAAAAAAAAATATATATATATTTAATTTCTTTTTTTAAAAAAATGATACAGGAACAACTAATGACCTCTGACACGTTTCTTGGTTTTTCTCTCTGCAGTGTCGCAGAAAACTTAATTATAATAAAGGTGAATGTACATATACGGCCCCAGTCAGAGTATATTGCAATTTAAATAGACTATTCTACTCATTTGTTTCTGTTCACAGCTTTTAAAACCGATTCATCAAATGCATAATATACGCCACAAAGTAATAATACTGAATTGCAACTGCTCTCGTATTCTACATCTAACTATGTAATCCTAGCTTCACTTCTCCCTCACCTGCTACTCACGTACCCCTACCCCTACCCCGTTATATAACATCATGTTTTGTGTACTATACCTCATGTTGTTATTTCATTATTTCATGTATGTTGTGACCTGAGTGAAACAATAAAGATTATGATTATGATTATTTTATTTAAAAAATTAATAAATACGCACATGTATGTTATTGGTGAATAAAATAGTTAGGAGTTCGGATGCGTAGTAATTAAATCACGAGTGCGTTAGCATGTTTAAATACACTAGTCACGTGACAAATAACTAAGTCATTGCTTACATTATGTAGGCTTGCAATGTGATGTTGGAGCATAGTTTTATGACATACAGTTACTATACCACTAGATATTGTTATGCACATTTAATCGTACTCGTTTCTGCAGATGAAGGAAGCGTTGGGTATTACCCCACGAGAGCTGAAGGAGACGATAATTGACATGGCCTACAGTTTGATTGAAGCAGGATTGGTCAAGAAAACCAAGAAGTACAAGGTGTGTTTGATGTTTAAATAAATAATAGTAAATCAAAGTCAACGTGCAGTTATATTCAGTTAGTATCACTAAATATAGTACCATGGTTAGATAAATGACACAAATATACAACACATATGATAGTAGCAAGTGCTTGTGCAAAGTATGTATATCCTTTATTAAGGAAAATAATCCAATATTGCCTTTAACCCACTTATAGATATATGTTGCCAGTTATTTTAAGAAATAAAAATATGTTTGGCATCTGATAATGAAAGCAGGTATTCTTACAAACGTTTGGGTTTAATGGTTTTAACGAAATTATAAAACTAGAAGCAATGCGTCATAAATACTCAAAAGTTATAGTTTACTGGATTAGAAATAATGTTTCATAAACTCTCAATGGTTATATTGACAGTGGATATATTAAAGACGATCGTAAATGTTGCATACATCGAAAACACTGGTCCTAAAGCTGGAAATTCTTTTCAGGGACCCGGAGGTGACCAGCCTGCCGAAGAAGGCAAAGCCGACGAAGAAAAGAAAGAAGGGGAAACAGCCGAAGACGAAAAACCAAAAGAGAATGACGAAGTTAAGGAGGGAGATAAAACTGAAGACGACCTTAAGAAGGAAGGAGATGAAAACAAGGATGAAGACAAGAAGGAAGAGGAGAAAGATAACAAAGAAGTAGAAAAAGAGGAAAAGAAAAAAGAAGAACTAAAGAATGAAGAGGTTGAAAAGGCAGAGGTAAAGGCTGAAGAAAAATCAGAAGCAAAGGTAGAGGAGAAAGCAGAGGAGAAATAGTGTGTTAAAGAACATAGGACAAGTAATAAATTATTTAAGAGACAGTAAGTTCATTAATAAGTTAACTATCGCCTGTTGTGGCATTGTTTTATAATCTCCGAGTGCAACTATGTTGTCAAGACAGAAATTATACTGGAATGCCATGGACATTCTCTGTGTCTTGTGATTGGATATTGGATAGGATAAGATGTCTGATCATGGCCACCGTATGATGACCTACGGATTGGTCAATACTCGAATTAATCCACGAATTAAGGATGAAAAATAATGGAATATGATCGTTTTTTAGGTTCATATTATAAATATGGGATCAATGTTCTGATCATTCTCATCATCACAACAAAGATTCACGTTTTGCAATACTACAAGCTTATGTATGTTGTTACGGTATTTTTTCATTGCATCATTTTGTATGCAGATGATATGGTTTTGATATTATTAACATGTTTGAAGCACATAATTGTGTGTGGTGTATTACTCCACAATCCATTTGTTTAAAGGTAGTTAAATTTAATTACCTAAACCAGTACAATTGTAAAACGATATATAATTTCCATACTTATTTAACTGTTCATGTTTCTTCAGCATTTCATTAACCATCACCATTTCACCCACATTTCATTCTACCATTTGACATCTGTTCAATATCACTATATTCAGCATATGTGGTACTAAAACATGGTTGATGTAGTAGTGTTGTTGTTTTTGTTATTGTTTATAAAACAGACTTTATAGTTCACACAAGAAACTCAAACGATATCATTTAGACCACGTCCATCTGTTTGGATTTGTTTTCGGGTAAGAATCAAAGGTCAACCCATAATAATAATAATAATAATAATAACAATAATAGGAGGAGAAATAATATATATATAATAGTATAGTAATTATATTGACTAGTGTCACTGGACTAACAAACACCTCTGACATTATGCAGGCATAAGGCTACATTTGATTATTTTCAAGAAACTTTATACCTGAAATTTATGACTTTAAAAGACACGTATTATCTCAAAAATAACACAAACATGATCTACTAGGTACCATTTGTGTCTATTTAAATGCCTGTTATTTCAATTCGTCATTTACCATTGTCACCTTATATTGCCTATGCTCAGTGTGTATGATAGAATGTTGCTATGGTTACATTAGTATTCAAGTTGCCATGGTGACTTAGCATCAGCCTTGTCACATTGTGCTCCTATAAAGGAATACTGTACATTTTTGTACAAATATTTTGTATATATAAATTTCACTTTGCTATACGTTATGTACTTTTACATTTTGTATTTTCTTTAATACGCTTTTTATAAAATATTTTTCTACATTTTGACTACTATGTTTATTTTTATTTAACGCGACTAGTTTAGTTATAAATATAATATACTTATATATTTAAGGTATATACATGTAAATGCCTTCAAGAAAGTTTATTAAATCAACTAAAACATATTAATGAATGGTTCATGGAACACGTTTCTCGTTTGGGTTATAGGTCAAACCAGGCACCTGGGTGATAGGCGCATTGATTTATGTGTTTGTTAATTGGCGCGAAATATTTTGATAAAACAATATAATATGTCATTCGTAGAACATTGTTCCACTTGTCAATGTGTATTGCAATACTAGTTCACCTTTTCTAAAGGACCATTATTAACATCAGTGTAGGTATCTTTGTCAAACTTTCTACGTAAATATCATTAGCGGTTTTAATGTATATAGGTATATTCTCTTTTTTTCTCCTTTCTGTTCAGTCATTTTTGTCATTTTTGTGGCCAGTATTAATTATCTGACAAATCATGCTGTTAATGTGTTTGTGCAATTCTTACCAAGTCAACAATGCAGTTTGTATTAATATAAATAAGTGTGTGCTTTTGTACATTTATGAATGTCTTGTAAACGTTCTGGAAATAGATCATTGGTAATAACCGTATGATATTTTCTGTATTGTGGTGGCATATTCTGGAGTTTGTAAAGTACTGTCATTTGTAAAACGTTAAGTATTTGTGTATTATGCGAAGATAATGTTGACCTCGTTGACCTTTAAATATGACAATAGCAGTTGTGTTACTGCTGTTTACACTTTGAAATAACAGCTGCATATCTGTTCTTTACATATGGCAATAGCGTAAACGTTAACGGTGTTTACATATGGAAATAGCGAAATAGTTGATGTTGTTTACACATGGCAACAGCGAAAGAGTTTATGTTGTTTACATATGGCAATAACAAACTAATGTTGTTTACATATGGCAAAAGTGAGTGATGTTGCTTAAATATGGCAATAGCAGCTATGTTACTATTGTTTACATAAGGCAATAGCGCGAGAGTTGGTGTTGTTTACATATGGCAATAGCGGAAGAGTTAATGATGTTTACACATGTAAATAGCAGTTGTGTTTCTGTTGTTTACGTATGGAAAAACAGCTGTAGTACTATGTTTACATATGACATTATCAACTGTGTTACTGTTTTTTTCACATTTGGCAATAACGGATATGTTAATGTTGTTTACATAAGGAAACAGCATCTGTGTTACTGTTGTTTACACATGACTACAGAAGATGCGTTACTATTTCGTTGACTATATGTGTACAAGTACAAAATAACCGCATTGCACGGATCCTGCGAAAACAGATCTGAGAATCATAGCTGGTATGGTTCTATATTCTGTACCTACCACAGAACTATGAGTCGGAGCGCTCCGTTAATAAAGTAGGTAGTGTATGAGCACGAGTCAGGTCGCATTCAGATAAAGGTACATATATACAAGTCTTACAAACTGATTATGTTTTATCTACACATAAGACGCTAAACAGCTGTTGTAAGAACAATTGTTCTAAAAGGTGATTTATCGGGGTTGTTAAGAAGGTTTACATGTGTGACCAGACGTTGAAGTCTGGACAGAACGTGAAAAGCAAGCTTTACTTACAGCGATGTATGCATAATGGCGACAGTGTTGTTAAAGAACAGAATGTTAGTCTTTATTCGTAGGATATGTTAATACCTGTTTTTGTCTTGCTATACCATACTGCAATATCCATCTCTCTTCCAGCATGTTCATAGATCGTTGTAGCGGAATGGATAAACCTGTAAACAAAATGATTTGAACATACAAATCCAAAATTTCTGTGGGTATACATACAAAAAAGGATGATCTTCCAAATTAAATTGCTAGTTTGGCATTTTAGGGCACAAGTGGGTACGGTTAGTTGCATTTAAAGGCTGAAGGTGTAACTATGAAATGAGAAAGGTGTATGCGCTGTAAGGCTTTGCCATTTGAATAGGGAGTTTCTACACATTCCTTCCGGAAGTATGAGTTTGTGATCGTTTTATTATAGACTGTTGTTTACATGAACTGTTATACACGTGTTCCTGTGTAAGAACTTGTTCCTGTAAAATGTAGCCGATATATTACACGCATTGTATCTTTCTTGTCTACTTGCGAACAAATCAGTAAACATAAAGTAACCACATGAATGTAGTTGAGACACCAGGCCCGGATTTCACCAACCATTCCTCAAACTATTCTTTGACGTGTGCTCAAACACTTAAAATACTCAAATTTCGTCCGCCAATATTCCGATAATCTTCTACGATAATTAAATTGAATTAGGTTTTAAGGCGCACCAACACATGCAAGGTGATATGGCGCCTGACAGGAATGAACGTGACAGGCTCATCCTCCATTCACATCAAGATAAAGGAGCACAGGACTAAAGTATCGACTATCGACTGTGAACTCAAGCTGGTAGCTTGTTGTTTAAACAGCAATCTGGTATAAGTTCTGGTTCTCTTTCGAGACTGGACCAGACGGCCACTTTGGTATATACACTCTGAGGACAAGTTTCGTTTTGAAACTTTTTCCCATTTACGAAGTACCAAAGAGAGAAACAGTTTTGCAGTTACGTATGTTGACAGTTGCTGGAAAATAAACAGAAAATTAAAAACTTCATTTAGAGCTCCGTTGCAGTGTAATAAAAACGCTTTATTTATTACTATTATGAAATAATTTCAAAATGTAAAAACAAACGTAAAATGTCATGCTTTATTAATATAATATATGTTCAACTATACTTTATATGTGAAACTGCTAGATGTAACTGCAAACTTTGTAAATGTTGCTTCCAATTGCTTTAAAATGTTATGAATAAAGCGATAAAAATATAGATGTGTTGTATTTTGTAACTTTCCATTTTCTGTTTGGTGGGTTTACGTGTGTTAATTACTTATCTTCACTCATTTAACAACAGTGTCCTCAGCTTTAAGGAAGTTTGATGGGCAGAATTTGACATTTTCAACGACTGATAAACACTTCAAGATTGCCCTGTGTCTCTTTAATTTATATTCTCATTTTAACATCATGCAGTGTCCTCAAATTTAATGCAGGCCATGTAACATTCCATGCATGTGCTCTTTTAAAACGAAAATAAAGGAAATTATAATACTCATATTGAAATGAGGATACTCATATTGAAATGAGGATCAGCCTTAAAAGGTGCATTCGGCAGTGTGTAGAGAATTAGGAACAAAAAAATTCTAATAATGAATTGAATTGAATTTTATAGTCGCACCAACAGCTAAGGTCATATGGCGACTTTCCAGCTTCCACTGGTGGAGGAAGACCCCAGGTGCCCTCCCCCCCCCCCCCCCCCCCCCCCCGGGCAATTTTCGTGCACGGGCGGGCACCTGGGTAGAACCACCGACGTTCCGCAAGTCTAATAATGAAATAATGCTAAATTTATTTAATAGACTGTTTAGGGTGCAATTGTAATATATACTCTGATATAAACAAAGTATATATTAATAATGCAAAAATACGCCTATCATTCCTGACATAGTTTGACGCATCTGTGCAACATTGTTATATTCTAAAGTTCGGATGTTTCGGAAGAAAAAAAAAGAGAGTAAATTTTAAGGATGTCACCTGCGTAAGGATGTAGTGCTTAAAGATGAATGGCCACCCTTTTAGTAGTGTTATCAATTAACAAATTAAACATCATATGAACATTTCTTTATAGTCCCGGAGAGAAACATATATTTAAATCCACTAAGTTGTATGTAATTACTAAAAATATGTAGTATTATTTGCATGACGTAGATACTACTTTTACCACTGCGTGACTGCACGGGGAAATGAGTACTAGTAAATCTAAATTGTATAGCTGCACAACTATTGCCAGATAATTGATGAATACATTTACCTGTGGATTAATCTACCTGTTCAAAGTTTTCTACGTCATCAAATAAAATATTCTCGCTTTCCACAGATATTGCAATGTGTGAATTGTAAATATAAACAAAAACATGTTCATGAAACAAAACATGGCCGGAGAACTTTAAGAATGTAGTGCTGTGATGTTTTAAATTGATATTAAAAGCTTCTTTGATATCATTTAAAAACAATAATATCTAAAAAAAAAAAAAAAAAAAAAAAGGGAGCCTAGGTCATAGAACATTTTATTGCACTATTATAAAGACATCTGTTTCTAACTGCAACATTTCATTGGAAACAGGAAAAATAACATCATTAAACATTTTCACAATTTGCATTCATAAATTTAATCTCAAAGATTAATTTCCAAATAAATCTTTCAAAACATGCATAAATAAATGTAATCCTTGACCGTCATGTTCGTGAAGAAAAAACTTTGAATGAAATGACAGTTTAAGATAAAGAAAAAAAAAAAAGAAAAAATATATATATATATTATGTTCCACTGCTGAACTTTTTTTGAACCTGTATTTAACAAGGTTTTATTATGTCATTTCCCAGTAAACAAATAAGTATATATATAGGTCACCAGAAGTATATATATAGGTCACCAGAAGTATATATATAGGTCACCAGAATTCTAATGAAGTCTATATTTAAAAAACAAAATACACACATTTTGTAGTTATTGTGACATTTTCACTGTAAAATATCACACACAAAATGGCACTGTGTCAAGTATATAAGCTCAGTATGTACTTTTATATATATATAGATATAAAAATCGAACAGGAAAAGCAGCATTCAAGGACGACAAACACAGAAACAAAGAACAAATTTAAAGATGAATAAAAGGCCAAATAAGACATCACAAACACAAAAGGGTTCGGCGTAGCTACTATAATGACGTACTACTACGTTGTAAAGACCCGGGCCTATACAGTACATCAATTTGAAAAATGAAAAAAAGATATGAAAATTCCAAATATGCAATAAAAACTGAAGCCGGAGTGGGTTGGTTAATGGTCAACATGTGTTTCTTATTTTATTTTACAGCGTAGGTAAACGAAACAATTCTGTTATCCAGTCAAACTATGATAAAAAATAAAATGTTATACTTTGTCAAAAGAGGCGTAATTCATATACTCAACGTTTTAGTTGTGAAAGAAAGACAACTGTATTTTTAAAATACCGAAATCAACATCTGAGTTATCTCCCGGAAAACGACACACCAACCCGATCAAACCGGTGTTTGACGGACGTGGTAAAAGCAAGCCTAAATGAGTCTCCATGCCCCTTCCATAGCAAAAGTAGATATAAAAATCGAAGTGGGGGATCCAGGATTTGAGCTTGTGGGGGTGGGGGAGAGGGGGATTTTAGGGTCCTTTTCTAGCCTCATAAAACGGTTGCGGTAGTGCATTGATAGGGTAAAAAAGTCCGTTTTCAAATAAAAGGATTTAACAATGTGTTAATTAAACCACTCATTAGCCATTATGCCATTTATGGTACGAGCGAGCGAAGCGAGCCAAAAAAAAAATTATACAGAGGGCGTGCATCGAAATTGTTTGGTATTTTATCTACAGTAACATGGACATACATGTATGATCCGGAATTTTGAGGGGGTGTGTGCTCCCCCCCCCCCCCCACCCCTGTATCCGCTAGTGAATCGAACAGGAAAAGTAGCATTCATGGACGACAGTCAACCGCCAACACACACAGAAGCAAACAACAACTATAATTAAAGATGAATAAAAGACAAGATATGACATCACAAACATACAAGGGTGGACAACCAGGTAAAACCTCACATCTTGTCAGAATTCTGGGAAACTTACTTTAGCATGCAAATAAACACGTCTGCTATCAAACATCAACAAGGAAATGTGGAGTTGAATATCTTTTTCAGCTGTGTACTAACACCGGGTCAAAGGTCAGTCCCATGTTTACTTTCACTTTAAACTGCTTCACTGCGCATGTCTCGTTTCACTCAAACAAGCTAATATTTAAACGATGTGTAGCAGTCTACTTTCACTTCTGAAATTTAAAACATGAAAAGCTGCATTTTTATATATCAGTGACATGTCCAGAATACATTTACAGCCAAAAAATAACAGGAAACTTGTACTAAAATTATTTTTTTAAGAAATACAAGATTAGCACCTTTAATACAGAACTACCAAGGTCTACCAAGCGAGCATATCCGGCTGATTTAGTGTAATAATATAACCTACACTCAGCTAGACTGCTCCACATAGACTAGACTGGTTCCCTGGCCTCCCACAATGCTTTGCAGCTACTGTGCAAAGCAAATATAATTGTGGTAGGTCAGGGAACCAGGCTACACAATGACTTGTTTGAGTGAACGAGACATGCGCCGTGGAGCAGTCTAACACTCACTTCGGTATACCTTGGTTCTACCCACAGAACGCTAGCTCTATGAGGACCTCAGGCGCGTAGCATACGCCCGGGCGTTCGGCAGAATTTTTTTTAAATAAATGGTCCTAAAATGCAATAAAATCCGAAGTGGGGTAGGAGGTATATTTCCTGCACAGTCGTTGCGTCCTTATCTTTCCGATCTGAATTTGTTATAAAAAATATAAATACATACATGTATACTATTTGAATTGACTTCTTTATTTCGCTTGAATTATACATAATTTACATTTAATCCAAGCAAAAAATCCTGAAAAATAACGTACGATCGTCGAGAGCCCCTCACCAAGAAGCGGTTGCCCATTGGAACCCCATCGGGCGTACAGTTCAAATTCACCCAGCTACGCCCCTGGAGGTATTATACCACTAATTATTTTCCCCATTGACACCAATGTTAAAGTGTCACATATTAATGATTTGCTGCAAAGCAGTGTAATGTTCATATAGAAAACTAATTTTCCACTTGAAAAATCACAAGAAAAGGTGGGGTCACAAGACATGTAAGAAAGTTCGTGTTTGTTTACTAAACAGGTCAAGGGTACAGCTGTTTTCATTGCTCACAAAGTGTAAGCATAGAGTCGAAATTTCGAAAATGTTCATCAGTGATCCAGTAAAACTTATTAATACGCTTCTTATACATACAACCACAAAATCGAATAGGAATGGGCAGTTTTTCCCTACTTATAATGCCCGTTTTCATCAAAAGGGAGAAGGCCTGCCAAATCTCCGGATAAAATCCGGATTCTCCGGATGGTTCAGTCGCTCTCCGGATCTCCGGATTTAAGTGTAAAATCTCCGGATTTTTCATCAAAACAAAATGTTCATGATCTAACAGCTATATTTTCACAGTTTAACAGCTATTTCTCGAATTGGTCCTGTTACGCTCCCTAGTCAGAGGAGTATTTGCAAAGGATCATCCGTGTAATGCACTGACTTAATATACAATTAACACCTAAGGCCAAAATTAGTTCCTGCAGTGACATAACGACATGTACAATAACAGCAATATATCTGTGACTTCTTTAATTGGTAAAGCTAATTGAAATCGCAAGTGTGAGGAACTAGCAACTCTTTGTGTGTGGTACCACTATAACAGCTGCTGCTGTGTACGATGATTATAATTTGTATAAGAGTTATGAAGAATTTGTATTTGCATTAAGAACGCATCTGTTTAGAAAAGTAAGTGCACAATCATAAAAAAAAACGGAAGAAATTGTGGTAGAAATTAAAGTCGTTCTTATAGATTTACTATGCTAGATTATTATTTTTTATAGCTATCAAACAATGCATCAATTTGTATTAATTGCATACTGATAATTTAAATTTGCGCTTTAAAAAAAGTAGTGCGAAAATTAAGTCGTGCGCTCCAAATTTTCATATAAACATGTTCCTCGCGCGCTTTAAATCTTAAATTTTAAAAATCTCAGGATTTTTTGTTCAAATGATTTGGCAGGCCTGAAGGAGGGATTACTTTTTATTATAGGAACTACATTCGACTACACCTCGGAGGCTTACATGTAATTAGTGGTGGTAAACCTATGACCAGTTATCGCATGGTGCGGCATATACCAAGCGATAAAACAGTTATAGAATATCCAACTTGATGGATGATGGGATCAAGTCTCCGAGAAAACTCTTTTATTCTTTCCAGTCTGATTCATGGATATCCATTATTCAACGTTATATATTTACCGGATGGCCCATTCAGTTTTGCAACTTATTTCCAGTGCGGCCCATGATAACCTAAACTGTCCAAAGATCTAAGATATTGGCATATTGAAAGTTTAGAAATTAAAATGAGATATATTATTTGGTTGAAAGACTAGTATCTTAAATTATATCCAGGTGTTCGTGTGTCCCTTTAAAATTAAGTTTATATTTAATATAGTTTAAATGCGTAGGCAATTTATTCCAGTCCAAGAAACCACTGCAGTAAACAGTAGAGGAACTGCAACTATTAACAACAGGAACAAGATGGTGTATCCATGTTTAACGACGTTTTCTTGTAGATATGATGGACATAATTATGTTGTTGTAAAGTTTATCAACCTGATTAAGTCTTAGCTGCCTAACTCTATTTTCAATACTTAAAAAAAATCATTAAAATCGGATACCGACTAAGAAGTTGTACAATCATAACTATTAATAAACCGTATTACCTTGTCTTGAGTCTTCAATCTCTTTTTCAACTGTTTAGTCAGCCTAATCAAGAACAACAATAATCAAAATGATATCGGATAAGAGAAGTGCATAAGGTTTTCCTGAGAGACGTATTTAAAAAAAAACTCATCTATAAAGATACATATGTTATTGAAAACGTTTTATTTAAGTTTGAGTCTGGGAGCTGGGTTCTATGGGACTCTCCACCACCCCCCGCGCCCCCCACAACACACCCCTCCCCCTCCCCCCACCCCCATAAGTAATATTCAGTACTCTAAAATGAAGGAGTATTCAGTACTCACTGTGTGTGGTGGGGATGGGGTGTGGTGGGGAAGGGGCGTGGGGGTCGGAGCGGGCGTGGAGGGGGGAGTGGGGTGGGGACCGACTTCTATAGTATTATAAGAATCCTGCTGGGCGATTAAATAATAAAATGTAATCTGAATAAAATATGTAACTTTATGAGTTAAAATTTTGCAAGATATTCTGAACAAATTATTTAATGAATAGTAAATTAAACTATCAGAATATTTAAATAATTTAAGAATCGATTACTGTCACTTAACACCGTTTGCCGATCATTGCCGATCACTTCGCGTCAACATTCGGCGGTTGTCGTTATGGAGATTTACAGTGCTTGATCACGTGACCCAGTTACCTGTACAGGTGTAGTGTAGAGTGTGTTTTTCGTCAGCGACTGTCCTGAGTGATTTTTATCCGTCAAAATGCATAGTCAGGGACATACAAAGATGTTTCGCTCTTACCAGGGCATCCTACCATCTAGTAATAAACTTTTACAAATGAAATGGGACCAAACATACTACAAGGAACACAGGCGATTGGTAAGAATATCGTTGTTTTATTACCCCACCTACCTTCGATAATGGGCTTCTGTTTAGCTAAACAAACACGTTTGTGTTGACAATACCGTGATGATACCGTATAATGTAAACTGTCAATATAATGGCCAATATTTTAACTGAACAGTAACTAGTTTTGTTTATATATTTTGTTTAATGTTGATTGTTTGTTTAATAATTATAAATATTCAAGGTTTGATCAGGTTTAATTGGTTCAAAATGTTCATTTTCTTCTATATTTTATTATATATAACAAATCAGTATTTGACGATAATCCATTCCCCCCACTCCCACTCCGACACACACAATTAATGCTATGCGTATATGTATGTTAAGGGATACTGGTATTTCAACTTATATGTTACAGGACCAGATCCTGACTCCCTTTATTGGGGGTTGAGGGAGAGACAGTGATAAGGGTGTGAGTATAGGAGGGTGGTTCCCCCTTTAAAGAGTTTATTTCATTTCGATATTTAATTGCTGGCATTTCAAGTATAACTGGTCCCCAGTAAATGTAATGTTGTTTAAATTAAAGGTTATAAAGAGTCAGCTAGGTACCCCAGAGAGAGGAAACCAGGAACCTACCCTTTTTTTTTAACTAAGAAATAGATTCTTTAACCGTCTTTGGGGGATAGACTGCGAAACACTAGACCGACCACCTTATATGGTTCTTTAACCGTCTTTGGAGGATAGACTGTGAAACACTAGACCGACCACCTTATATGGTACTTTTAACCGTCTTTGGAGGATATACTGAGAAACATAGACCGACCACCTGATATGGTTCTTTAACCGTCTTTGGAGGATAAACTGCGAAACACTAGACCGACCACCTTATATGGTTCTTTAACCGTCTTTGGAGGATAGACTGCAAAACACTAGACCGACCACCTTATATGGTTCTTTAACCGTCTTTGGAGGATAGACTGTGAAACACTAGACCGACCACCTGATATGGTTCTTTAACGTTCTTTGGAGTTAGACTGAGAAACATAGACCGACAACCTGATATGGTTCTTTAACCATCTTCGGAGGATAGACTGTGAAACACTAGACCGACTACCTGGTTACATCTCCAATCCGATGGACGAAGCTGAGGAAAGTGTCTAAGATCACACCGATGAAACTCAGTGGTGCCAGTGAGGTTTGAACCTGGGTCCTCCATGGCACACCACTCAAGGCCATGCCAGCTCTTTTTATTCTTTAGAGTTACACTTTTTTAAGTCATCTACATGCAGTATGATCCATGTCTTGATTCTATCATTAAATTCATACCACATAAAAGTGACATACATCTTGTATATCATTTAAAGTGACTTAAAACCCATACACCAGTATTATAGGTGGCAGTTGGCAGTAGCAAGAAATAGCATACCATAAATGCAATATATTATTTTATTGGAGGCATTTTTAAGGATAAATGATTTTACATAAATCTCTCTCTACTAGCTGTCAGAATCATAGCTCTTATGATGATTTTTAGCTATGATCTCTCCTTTGATGTCCTGTTTAATATTGATAAATAAGAAAATCCTAATGAACTCCTCCTGAGCTGTGCCAGATAAGACAGAAAATGAATATATTTTGTTTTAATCATGTAAACACAGACCTAGGTCTGTCTGTGATGGTCTGTGATGTAATACAATTGCCACAAAAAAAAGTACATTTGGTATAAAATAGTATGATATTTTTGGTATTTATTTTTCAGGTGCGAGATGCACAGCCTATGGTAGACACAAAAGCACCAGCAACCTATATGCATTTGCATCTAAAGCTCAAGAAGTTGCAGGTAAACATTGTTTTCTTGACCATTAGGCTGACCATAAAAAGTTGTTGGTTTGCTGTTTCCCGTAGTAATTCTTTAACTTTTTTTTTTGTTAAAATCTTCAGTATATTTTTCTTTAATATATTAAGGTGTTGACTGTCCTTGGCGAAAAAGAAAAAAACATCACCTACCTACCCATTTATGTTTTAAGGATGGCCTTATTTATTCTTATAGACATATAATCAATTACTGTAGTTTGTGTGTATAAGCGTTATCCTCGCAGTATTGCACTGCACATTTTAGCGAGCAGACCTCGGTTTTATGTCTCACCCAAAGGACCGGTCTGACAGGTCAGGTGTGAAAAGTATTTCAAGTACTATATATATATAATACAAATTCTGCCCTGACTGGGATAGAACCCACGATCCCTGGATTGCTAAATCGAGGTGCTAACGATTGCACCATGACGACACTAGACTGGTATCAGTCTATAAATTAGACTATATAATATATAATTAATAATATTAGACAAATTAAAAAATAAAGTAATGCTCTGCATAAAAATTATTTATTTCAAGCTCTGTTCTCTCCATGGCTGAATTAATTTTGAGATAAGACTATGCAAGTTATAAGTGGAGATATTTGCCTCTTTCAATGCTAAGGAAATTCTATAATGATCGGTTATAGTTAAAATGTTATAATATTTAAGGACTAATGCCAGTCTATGGCGACACTTGCAGTTTACTTTTTCAATATTATGCAACTTTGCTTGGTGATCGATGTAGTCCCATGATAGTCACTTTATATGCCTTAATGCTCTTTTTCTCATTAGTTTATTGCATTGAGATGTTTAAATCTTAATATACTAAAGCTTTCAAAGAGACTGACAAAGACATACTAATTAAGATTACTAGTATATTACTAAATAATTCATCCTGGGTATATAGGGTACCATGAACCAAGCATCTTTACCTTGTCCGTATTGAACTCATGTCAACCAATTAACTCAATACACAGAACAATAGACCACGCTAAATGATAAATTATTGAGAACATAACCACTAATTTAATTTACAGCTGATTACCTCAGATTAGATCATTAACCTATATTGATTATCAATATCCCACAGAGTCTGTCACTTAATTGCACTGGTTGACTCTGTAATCTGAAAAGGCCTATATTGATCCATATAAAAGAGAAAATTTAGTAAACAAGCATTTTTTTATCATTTAAAGGGGCATGATGGCAATCTCGAATTATTTATCAAGCATTCAAATTATTATCTATATCAATATTGTATGCCTAATGGCTTCAAAACTGCTTGCATATAATTAAATACAATTTTGAGTTTTCAGTTGTTTGTGGTTATTCTATTACAGGTTTGGCATATTGTAACAGTATAGTTTTTCCTACACAGTATTACCAGTTGATGCTTTAAAATACATTTGAAAGCATTATAAATAACTTTTTTTCTTGTGCTATGAAATTAAACTCATGTTTAAATGAATAATGGTCTGTATCTGTTCACCACTTTGAATAAAGTTTTGCCAGAATTTATTCTATGACAGTTTATATACAACTGACATACAATAGAAATGGGAAAAACTGTTGAAAACAGTCACTGGCTAAATGAAATTTGGTCATTGAATATAACATAACCAGTATACTTGATTGTGCCTCAATTTTATTATAAAAGATAATAAGAGAGACAAATGCAAAATGATATACAATAAGTTAATAGGGCCACAAACACTATTTAAATCAGTTTGTATCCATACCGTAGTTTCCCGAACAGTAGCATAATACTAATATGCAAAATGCCAAGGTGGGTTTGGGTGGGGTGTGAAAGTATTTTGGATTTTTGGATACAAAGATGGAAACTGTAGTAAAATACTATAATGGAAGTAGTTTTTTTCTTTCTTTACTGTGTTGATGAGCCATTAAACAACATTCAATTCAATTCCTTTTTTTAAAATGGTAATGTGGTGCTACTGTAAGGGGAAATATGGTAAGCAATTAAACCCCTTTTCCAGCATGTTTCAGCAATTAAACCCCTTTTCCAGCATGTTTCAGCAATTAAACCCCTTTTCCAGCATGTTTCAGCAATTAAACCCCTTTTCAAGCATGTTTCAGCAACTAAACCCCTTTTCCAGCACCCCTTTTCCAGCATGTTTCAGCAATTAAACCCCTTTTCCAGCATGTTTCAATGGAAAAATTACACCAATTACCATCTTATCTCGCATATCCTCGGAGGCCACTTTCCCAAATATGGCATAATAAAGGGACATACTGTACCTTGATTTTTTTTTCTCGCCTTTTCCAAGAAAAAAGAGACATAGGGATCACTTTTCCGATGGTGCTGGCGCTGGCAAAGGTGCCGTCATCTTTGTTAAGGTCTATATGTCCAATAATGTCAACGGTATTGCTATAACACGTGGTGTGAATATTGCAGAATGGGGCTGGGGAGGTAAGCCCAAACCATCGTAGTATTTTCCTTGACTAGGGTAAGACCTAACCATCTGACAAAGCACCATCCAACCCATTGACCTTCACTTTTAAGAAAACTTAGTTTGTTAAAGTGTTTTTTAATTTGTTTAAACAATATTTTCCAAAGCTTCCAATACATAAACTTGATACTTAGTGTAAGCATTCTCTGGGGAGTGCAAGGTTTAATACGGCCATCTTATTTCAATGATTTTCAATATAAGTCTATTACAGCCGCAGTGAAATGGTCGTAAAAATGACACAAAACTTATTGCATTGATTTTAGACTGCTTTGACAAACAATTGGCTTGTTGACTTGGGTTTGTATTCTTCCTTTTATTACAAATCTTACAGCTTATATTGATATAAATTTTAAGATGTTTTTGAAGTCCACATCAATATGTCAATAGAGCATAATAGGAAACACACATAAAAAAGTGGACAGTATTAAATTTATAGCAAATAGGTAAACATATTAGACTTATTGTAATAGAAATGGGCAACCCTTGGAAGAAAAATCTTTAAATTAATGGTTTCATTGAATACCAGGAGGCGTTGAATTTTACAAAAGGGGAACGTTTATTTGAGATGATAAGAATGCTTGTAGGGAGGTATTTGTCTAAACAAAACCTCAAGGCAGGCTACTCTGGCAAGTGTATTTTCTCTAAAATAGTCCTCATAATACATAATAAACAAAAATAGGGGAGGAGTTGGGTGGGGTGGGGATATATCGTTTATACGGGGTATACGGTAACTCAGTTCTTCATTACCTCTGGCTCCATAAAGTAAAAAACTGTATTCATAAAAAAAAAAAAATATTTGTATACCGAATAAAATATCTGTATATTTTTTTTTTATCCATGTCAAGTACAAAATGTACATTGCTTAGGATAGTAAAATTATAATGAGCCATGTAGAATGTTTTATTTGTTACTACCAATGTTCTTCTTAATGGTGATGAGCGAAGTATTTGTATTTCTTTCGATTTTTTATAATTTTTCAGTTATTTGCTTTCTTTATTTTAAAAAACAGTTATATTTTGAATATATAACCATATCAAACAAACGAAAATCTGTGTTACTCAGAAATTTAAATAATATCCTGCTAAGTCACCCTTGACATCATATTTTTTTTATAGTTCTTACAACAGTCCCACTATGCATTGCTCCATATTTTACAGTCTTAATCGATAAGCGTTTTGTACAAATCACTGAGAATCACTGAGAAATACTATATTGTCACAGGAGATAATGATTTTATTGTATAGTATCAGATAAGTAATGACATTTATCATGTCGATCTGTATAATTCTCACCACCTGTTATATTTGGGAGCTCATCCGGGATCATCCTGAGAAAACCAGCAGTGGTTCTCCTGTATAATTAGAAATTCAGGGACTAATTTCAGTCTTCAGGGACTAATTTCAGTCTTCAGGGACTAATTTCAGTCTGGTGGGGGTGTATGTAATCGGGTACAGGTAAATTGTGAATAAACGATTCCTAATCATATGTCCACGATAGCTCAGTGGTTAGAGCCCCGGTTCAGTAAGCCAGAGACCCTGGGTTCGAGTCCTGGTTGAGCATTCTTGTGTTAATTTGCATGTACATATGTGAAACGCTTTGAATTGATAAATAGCATTACTAAAATTATATAAATAATCAACTTCAAACTTAAAACAAATTATATAAGTTAAAATGTTCATTTGGTGCATATATGAAAAAAAATTAACACTGAGAGGCAGTCTGTATTCATAGCATTATACGATTCAAGTATATAATCCCATAAATGGTTGACGGTCACATGCGCTTTCATCTAAACTTTTGTTTGACTATCTCTGAAAGGAACATGAAAGTCAGTTAATCATAAATCAAACACATTCAATATCACACGCTGAGTCGTACACGAGTTGAGATCGGATGGTCGATTGAAATGAAAAGAATTTTGATTGCTCTAAATTGAAGTGTATGTGTTTTGTAAATGGATCATTCAATAGTGAATCCTGGGTATTATTCAAATTGAATAGATTAACTGGTATACCGAATAGTTCGGTAAAAGTCGATAGTTTGGATCAATTGAAAACAAAAGAAATGTTTTTTGAAAGAGATTAAAGTGCAATTCAATTTTCTTCTTGTGTAATTGTTGCTTTGTTCTTTTGTTACACCTGTTAGAACTGTATTACATAAATAATTATGTTTAGATAAGGGAAATTATACCATCTTCAAATAAACATTTTAACATTTAAGATAAAAGTAAATTAAAGATACTATCCTTCATAGCTGATATTTGTATGTTAAATATACTTTTTAAGTGGTCTTTTACTTTTTGTTTTTCAGTTATGACTTTTTTTGAAGTAGTTTATAAAATGTAACTTTTTTTAATAACAATTGATACTGTCATTTCATTATTTGAGGAAAACGCCAAATGTACAAACTTTAAATTAACTTAAATCCCATTGCTTATATATCTACACAGGAAAAATGTTGTGACATGTGCCACATATGTGTTACTTTCTTATTATTTGCATGTTTCTTTCATATATAAATCACGTTATTTACATATGTGCCATATATGGAAATTATACATATGTGGCACATATGTACTACATATATTGTTCATGTTAAAATTATACACATGTGGCACATATGAAATGTATACTTATGTATTTCTTGTGAAGCTACGATGCATAAAATATATATTCATTTATATACAAAAAATGAACTATGTAAAAATGGATAAACAATCTGTTTAAGTGTTAATGTTATTTAGTAGAAAATATTTTTCATATGTATTACACATGTGTTACTTTCATATGGAATACATATGTGGAATACATATGTAAAATTTATGAATTTCATGCCTAGATATTCCTGCGTATGCTTAACATTGTAAATTGTCTGTTATGTTTGAGGCGGCAACCTCAATATGTATGTTTGCATTTCTTAAAAAAATAAAATGACTGTTTGCACAATATAGTAAAGTGAAAACCCTTGTTTATACAAAATGTTATTGACAGATTGTGATTTATTTAAGAGACGCGTTTATAGATTTTCCACTCGTCTCAAGTGCTCTAGGGAGCGATATTGAAATTAAATGCCTCCGAATTGAGCAAACAAAGATAAGTATAATAGTTCACACAGTTTTATGAAACTTAAATTTAGTCTGTTTGATTTGTACTTTCAACAGTTTAAAGGGACAATGTCCGTAACTTTTAGCCTATAAATCACAAAATAATTACGTTAACAACATAACACAGCAACCATTATTGAATATTTACTAAATAAAACCAAGATTGTTTGACAGAATTCAATAGCGCTACAAAAAAAGAAGTACCCACACTAAAGTAATAATAGCCAAACGTCTCTACCGACTCAGCTAACTGGACCAGATGTATTATAAGAGATACAATATATAAAAACTAATGCGCTAATGGATGTCATGTGATCAGCCGAAAATTAATAATTTTTTTTTTTTTTTTTTTTCAAACTCACGAATGTATTACTACGGGCTTATCTGGGTCTATGCTAATGTTTTCATGTATACATTTCACTGAATAAAAATCAGACAATTGTTTGGCTATGATCGATATCGGCTTACTTACGGACAGTGTCCCTTTAAAGGGGCACACATCACTTTTAAAAAATGCATCAATTGTTAAAATTTAAGCACCTTGGTTATTCATGCATTGTATCGGCATTTTGACTTCAAACATGCTTGCATAAAATTAAATAAAAGGTAATATACTTTGTAGATTTCATTTTTTTCTTTGATTTCAATCTATTAGTATAATATAATCAACCTTTAGTAATACGCAAACACAGTTTTATTTGAACTTTTCAAACTATGTGGTTCCCCGGCAAAGAATAGGGCCACTGCAGATCCCGTTATAGGGGTAGGCAGAGGGGTAGAACCCCCACCCCCAAATTCATGTTCATTTTATCGATTTTTGTTCATGATCATGACCCCTGCATTGTTTAGGTGCCATCTTGCTCAACTCACTAGAGCAGTTGCAGAAAAACAATAAACGCTGCTCCAGCGTAAATGGATCTACTATAGAATTTGCAGTTCTGCAGGTGAGAAGGTTCTAGGCCTATTCTCCATATTTTATCTAGATGTAAATGGAGGATGAGCCTGGCACATTCATTCCTGTTAGGCGCCATATAACCTTTCATGTGTTGGTGCGCCTTAAAACCCAATTCAATTCAAACTATTTTTAATAATGATTTGCAAATATGCAAGTCATGAGAACAATTAAAAGGATGCACTGAATTTTAACCAAAAAAAACAGGATTGCCGTGTATCCCTTCAAGGCTGCCCAAAATATTTGTGATGTATTTACCAGTGTCTCTATTATAATAGAATATTAGATAATAGGTTTAAATGGGGGAAATTAAAGCCTTTAGGCAAAATGTATAACCTAAAATGTATTGAGAGTAATTGATTAGACATACGGATTTAATATTAAAGTCACAAATAAGCCTTAAATATTTGACCAAGATAAAATTATAGCCAGTGAAATTGATATTAACATTTGACAATATTAAACGTGAACAATTCCAATGGCTATACATTTAGTGTCAGATTTTTTTATTCTTTGGCCTAAGAAATTTGGTTGTTCCATAAAGGACTGGGGAGCTTAGGGTTAGGTTTTTTTATATAATTTTTGTATTGTCAGTTTAAAATATTGAAATACATCAGGGCACTGGGGTTAAGGTCCAGGTGGCAAGAGGCAGCTAGATCCAGTGGAGAGTCAAAACACAACATATGACCCCATGTATTAATTGCATGTTTGTTTGTTTTTGGTTGTCAAACATTTCCATCCCCTGCCCTACCGCCCATCCTAAAATCCTGGATATACCCCCTGGTGAATGCTCTTAGAGTTTATATATAGGCTAAGTTATTGAAAATATTCAATTTTATTTTCCAGCTTGAAGAAGAGAGACTAGCCACCATAGAGAGGGACAACCGTATTTTACTAGAAAAAATGTCGTACATCATGAGAACGCGAGGCCGAGTAGATAACAGAAATAACTATGAATACAAAAGGTAATTAACTCAGATAATAACAGACGTTCATATTGTATGATGTGTGTAATTTTGAGCTTTATAGTTCCTCTCTTCCCTAATCAAGTGGAAACCCGCAAGGTGGGCACATTAAGGTTTTGAACATTTAGTATAACTAATCACAGTCAGGGGCGTAGCTTGGCCTTTTTGACGGCATAGGCCCGCAGTTAAAGTTATTATGCTAGGGGGGTCCGGGGACATGCCTCCCCCCCCCCCCCCCCCTACCACACACACCCGATTTTTTTTCCATGTTAGAATGTATTAGGTGCGTGCAGACGTATATTTTAGACTTTAAGAAGGGCAAAGATTACTAAACAAATATATATGAAAATAATATTTTCTGGTTACTACGCTGCCTATAAGGTCCCCTCCACCCCTCCCCACCCCCTCCCGATTTTTATTGCATTTTTTGAATTTTGAATTTGTCTATTTCTGAAGATTAGGCATAGGCCCGGGCCTACAGGGCCTATGCAGAGCTACGCCAATGACAGTAATATAATGAAATACATTGGAGACCAAATTTATTTCAAAATAGGGGTGGGGGGTGAAATTTTATTTTTTATTTTATACAACAAATGGAAAATGTCCTCAGCACAAGGCAAAAATAGTAAAACATACTACTGACTACTTCCAAGATTGAAAACACATTTTTTATAGTGTTTCATACTTTCAGCAATTTTTTTTATTATAATTATTTTTAATATTTTATTTTTTTTCTAATTTTTTTTTTAAAATAAAATATTACCGGAGCGGCATAAAAAAACGGGGGCGGGCGGGGATGAGAATATAGCAATTAATTTATTATGGCCTAAAGTAAAGTCGGAGCTTAATGCCAACGACAATTCATACATTTTTATAGTTTTGGTTTTCGTGGCTACCCGATTGCTCTCCCAAAATATAATAGTAGCCACAGAAACCTATGGAATGAGTAGCATTTAGGGAAATTACCATTTCTATTGTTCCATCAGCTCATGCATGCCTCATTCTGTTCATACCTGCATCAAACTTTCTTGTCCAGACTACTCCTAACCGCACTGGTGGTAGATTATCTGCCTCTCATACGGGAGGTCATGGGTTTATTCCCCAGCCGCAATCATACCAAGTAATAGTAGCTCACTTGCTTGACTTTCAATATCAGTGTATAAAGAGTAGTTCTAGGACTGGTCAGACCTGCGACAGTAAAACGTGACTGTGGTATCATGCCATGTGTCTATGTCATGGCATACCAGTGTGTATGACACTGGGCCAACCAGACGTGGCACTACCCATTATTTGCTTGTCAAGCAAGAGTTACAAGAGTGACCTCTACCATTTTTTTACCAATTCTTTTGATTCGGCCGGATATCAAATCCACAATCTTCCAAATACAAGGCAGCCACACTACTAAAAGATCAATGCGCCTCGGTAAACTGATGAAATAATATTATAACCATCTAAGTAATTATTCAGTCACTATGTCTTTGACGTGGTAGTCCAAAATGCACAGTCTTCAGGGGCGTAGCCAGGCATACTCCTGTACGCCCGGGCGTACTCTAGAAAATCGAATGTGAAAAAATAAAAGTGCTTATTTGTTAATATCAGCAATAAAAATTGAAGTGGGGTAGGGGGTGAGGCATTATTTTTAAAAACACAATGAATGGAGGTGAAAGCCTCCAAAATCTCGCTCAAATGAAGCCACAAACCTCCGAAATTGCACTCAAATTTCAAAATAAATCCTGGGGAGGACCACCTCCCGCACCCTCCACCAGGGCATATTCTACACAAGGCTCTGGCTACGCCCCTGGTCTTTTATTTAAATCTGTTGATCAGATCATGTCATCTTTTGCACTAATATATTCATGTACAGTGTTTAAAAATTGCTGCGTATCTCATTCTGTGATATAGACACGGTATCATCTGCATACAACAGAAGTGACAACAGTTACTGTGTATTACCCATGGGTATTCCAGCATTTAAATTGCTAATTTCATCTACTAAATCATTTATGAAATTGGATGTAACCGGCAAAAGGTAATTCATATCTAGGATGATTTTCCGTTCATGACACATAAATATATATGGTTCTGTTGTGCTAAGTCCGGTATGCGGCAGGTAATAGTTAGAGTATGGTCTCATCAAGTTGGTTGATTTAAACATCGAGACGGACGTATCATGTCCATTTCAACTGTCTGCCATACTCTGACTACCAATAACCATTTATTCTGACAGGTGTTATTTTCAATTAAACGATTTACACCTGTGCAAATACAAGGGGAAGTTCAGTGACCATGCTACAAGGTGATAATGTCTCTTTGACAATGTCATAGAGGATAAATCATCATGTAAAATTGTAATGAAATATTTTGTCAAAGTGAATTTCTTTATGTGATAAGTGGATAAAACAAGGACTTTCCTATCAACCTTCAAAGCAACTTTAATGAAGTTTTTGATACTGAAGTTTTTGAAACCGTACGCCTTTTTGGCACAGTTTAAATTCTTTATCACAGAAGAATTCAATAAGCATTTGTTCCGTATATTTTGATCAAAGAAACTAAACCACAAAATTTCACAACAAAACCATTCTTCCAAACTCTGTCCTTGTGTTGATGTCATACAATATTGCATTATTTGCTGATTAAAAGTCTAGATTTATTCATGGGTACTTAATAAAATAATAATAACTGAATATCCGTAAAATGAATTAAGAGTTGGTAACTCATCATTTGCTGCTACGTCAATGATAACAATTGCCCTGCAGGTTAAGACATTCATACTGTAGTTGTAGAGTTCTGATTTGCAACACATGTAAGTTACATATATACCTTATCGCCAGTTGGCTTAGAAAAGGTGTAACATGTTTTGTAAAAGTTGTTGGTGGGATAGCAGCTTTAGAGAAGCTATCCCACTAACCACAGCCAAATATGTACTACCTTTGTAAACCTACTGATGACGAGGTATATATCGAGGGGTCAGCGCAAAACTATTGTAACTACCGGTAGTACTAACTACATATGAATAAAGAAGGAGATTCAATACTTTTGCACTTAACACTCGATATATAACTTACATATTTTGAGAATCCTAACTCTACAGACAGAATATAAACTGCTTTAACCAGCCAGACCAAACCCCAAAACTGGAGCATAGAATTAAGAGTTACCAACTCATAATTCATTTTACACATATTCAATCAAGGATATTTGGAGAACCTGTGGATAAACCTATACTTTTAATTGGCACATATAAATTATTATATGACCTACAAACCTGGATAGAATTTTGATAAATGGGTTTGTAGTGTAATTTTGCCATTTTTTGTGATTTTTTCAGTTTGAACCGAGAAAAGCGACAGAGGGAATTGTTACGAGTGACCAAGGAGAACCAGGCAATATTGAAGCGTGTGATGTTGAGAAAACCAGAGTATAGCGCGCAGAAATGGCAGGAAGAATGGGAGGAAAATCAGCAATTCATGGACAGTATCTCCCACTTCCCCAAGGACTGGTGGTTGGAGGAGAAAGCTAGAACAGTAAGTAAAATAAGTCCGAAACTTCTTGCAAACTTAAATTAAACATATACACTGTGTGAGACAACAATCACCACTATTTTCAGTTTTATTCGCATATTTCACCTTTTTCTGCGGATTTATCGGTTGGAAGGAAAAGCTGAAAAGTAAGTATTGGTCGGAGTTTCAAAGATATACGCGAAGACAGAAGCATCACTTAGCTAAAAGCAAATTGGTAAATAATGCAGGTGAGATGGTGATCAGCTGTGGTAAATGAGGTGTAACGTTAGAGCAGACTACTCCTGCAATAAAAATGTTACTGGAATGAGTTATTATGTACATGAAGGGAGGTAATTCAATTAATGAAATATATTAGAGTATTTTTGGACTGTTGCATAAAAGATGGTAATCCTATAAAATAATGATTATAAAGGGAGGTAATTCAAAAACAACTGAAGAGAAGTCATCAACTAAAAAATTTAACACAGATTTTCATAAAGGGTTAAGAAAAATGATGATAATAGTATATTATAGTTTTAATGTTTACTGTATATTTGTGATGTTCGAAAAAATGTGTCCTGATTCAAAACCAAATTTTATGATTGTTTTCAAATTAAAAACACAGAATATGTCACTTAATGGGAGCCGGACAACAACCTCCATAAATAGATCTAAAACATTCAGTAACGGTGATCGACAAAAGACATTCAGTGTCGAGAGGTCTCCTTATGGGAATCAAAAGGTATAAAAACAATTGGGTCATGGGTCAGCACAATAAGATCAAGGGTTAAGAACAAGTGGATATGGAACGTCACTTTTCACGTGCAGTGTTGTTCAAGCATACATCTTTGGGAACCAAACGGTATAAAAACAATTAGGTCATGGGTCAGCACAATAAGGTCAAGGATTAAGAACACACGGATATGGAACGTCACTTTTCACGTGCAGTGTTGTTAAAGCATATATTTTGAGGGCGAATGCAAAACTAATGTATCTTCTTCTTTATTTATATGCAGTTACAATAGTTTTGCATTCACCCCTTGATTCGTATTATACTATACTATATTGCATTTCGAGAGGACTGTGTTACGCACTAACTTTGTTTATAAATTTATTTAAATGTGTTCAACATCACAGTCAGAATGATGTTCAGTTTGAATGCTGTCATTTTCAGCCACTCTGGGACCTATATAGAGATAGGTCTGGGGCCTATATAGAGATAGGTCTGGGACCTATATAGAGATAGGTCTGGGGCCTATATAGAGATAGGTCTGGGACCTATATAGAGATAGGTCTGGGACCTATATAGAGATAGGTCTGGGACCTATATAGAGATAGGTCTGGGACCTATATAGAGATAACTATGTCAGTGCCTTTTACTATCAAGTTTATTTGGCGAGGCTTAGAAAACAAAGAATGACGAGGCTCTGCTGAGTTATTCAGTGTTTTGATTTGAAATTTGAATTGGGTTTTACGTCATTTTTAGCACATGTTAGGCTATAAATGATGGTCAATTTTTCTGTGGTAAGGCAGACCACTCCATTTTTCCTGAGTATATCCAGTACTGTATAGCTCTCACCATTCATAAGAATTGACACTACCTCACTTTCTCACTTGACAAGTCCAGTTCCCACTGGGATTCAAACTCACAGCGCTGTGTTTTCATGCCAAGCCTTATAAATTTGATAGTAAAAGACAATTAATGACATGGTTTTCTACTTATCGTGGTTTACTAGTCTAATCTATTAAATAAAATGAAAATGTGGACAGCCACTATATTATTTTTCTTCATATAATTTTATGATATCAGATAACGGTATGTACAATAATCGCCAAGATATTCCATCTGCTTTTGGTTTATCAGTCAGTTCCAAATTGATTAGGTCACATCTTTTTTCAGGCCATAAAGTGCATAATTATCTGAATAATAAATTAGAAAGTATACTTATCCATTTTATCACTTTCACATATGAATGAAAGATGCATGCTTTACAACCAATAAACCAATTTACAGATTTACAAAACATTTTTTATTTAGCTTCTCATTGGTGAAATCAGGAAGATATTAATCATTTTAATTTGAATGAAATTCCATGCACAGTTTTAGTTTTAAGTTTGTATCTATGGTATTAATAAGAAAAGAACATCTAGTGTTTACATGCTTAAACGGCCTTTTTCACACTGACCGTTCCAAGGTGGTAGCCCTATTGTCAACCATTTTTTGTTTGTGATGTCTTATTTGGCCTTTTATTCGTCTTTAAAGTTGTTCTTCTTTGTTTCTCTGTGTGTTTGTGGTTGACTGTCGTCCTTCAATGCTACTTTTCCTGTTCGATTTTTAGCTTTACTGATCAGAGATCAGCAGAGCTTATGCCGTGGTGCGGCGTCCGTCGTCCATCTGTCCGTCTGTTTTTTTTAGTGACTGTCTTCACGTCTTTTTTTTGTAGCGACTTCTCCTCTGAAACTACTAAATGGATTTTTATGAAACTTTACAGAAATGTTGCCCATGAAGTCTAGTTGATCCTAGCAAAAATTCATGTTGATGTGAAATCCAAGATGGCCGCCAGATCTAAAAATAGGTTTTTAAAAAACAAGTTTGTAGCGACTTCTTCATGAAAACTATAAGTGATATTGATATGGGACTTTTTCTAAAATGATCAGCATGACATGATGTTGGTCCTTGTCGAAAATCGTTTTGATTCGACGTTAAACATGGCTGCCAGCGGCCATCTTTGTTTACATAGAGTTATATAATGAAAACTTGTAGCAACTACTCCTCTGAACCTACTTGACGGATTTTCATGAAACTTCACAGGAATGTTGCTCTTGATGTCTAATTGATCCTAGCAAAATTTCAGGTTGGCCAGAAATTCAAGATGGCCACCACAGCTAAAAATAGATTTTTAAAAAAGAAGTTTGTAGCGACTACGTCTTGAAAACTATAAGTGATATTGATATGGGACTTTTTGTAAAATGATCAGCATGACATGATGGTTATAAGAGTCGAACATTATTTTGATTCGACGTTAAACATGGCTGCCAGTGGCCATCTTTGTTTTCATAGAGTTATATGATGAAAACTTGTAGCGACTACTCCTCTGAAACTACTTGACGGATTTTCATGAAACTTCACAGGAATGTTGCTCTTGATGTCTAATTGATCCTAGAAAAATTTCAGGTCGCTCGGAAATTCAAGATGGCTGCCATGGCTAAAAATAGATTTTCAAAATACAAGTTTGTAGCGACTACTACTTGAAAACTATAAGTGATATTGACATTGGACTTTTTGTAAAATGATCAGCATGACATGATGTTGGTCCTTGTCAAAAATTGTTTTGATTCAACATTAAATATGGCTGCCAGCAGCCATCTTTGTTTACATAGAGTTATATAGTAAAAACTTGTAGCGACTACTCCTTTGAAACTACTTGACAGATTTTCATGAAACTTTACAGGAATATTGCTCTTAATGTTTAATTGATCCTAGCAAAATTTCAGATCGGCCAGAAATTCAAGATGGGCGCCACAGCTAAAATTAGATTTTTTAAAAAAGAAGTTTGTATCGACTACGTCTTGAAAACTATAAGTGATATTGATATGGGACTTTTTGTAAAATGATCAGCAAGACATGATGGTTATCAGAGTCAAACATTATTTCGATTCGACGTTAAACATGGCTGTCAGCGGCCATCTTTGTTTACATAGAGTTATATAATGAAAACTTGTAGCGACTATTCCTGTGAAACTACTTGACGGATTTTCATGAAACTTCACAGGAATGTTGCTCTTGATGTCTAATTGTCTAATTGATCCTAGCAAAATTTCAGGTCGGCCGGAAATTCAAGATGGCCGCGGCTAAAAATAATTTTTCAAAAAACAAGTCTGTAGCGACTACTTCCTGAAATCAAAATCAATCAGTAGAGCTTCAAGGTCATTGACCTCTTGTTATATCTGTATTTTAATAACATAAATAATTTAGTATCCAATAGTGATAATCAATGTCAAGGTCAGTACAACGACCGACCAATTCAGTGATTACCTGACATAGAGACGTATAGAGAATCTATATTAAAGGGACACACGGCAATCCTGAAGTTTGGATATTAAAATCAGTAAAATTAGAACATCAATGTAATAAAAAGTATCATTTTCAGCTTAAACTTGTTTGCATTAATTAGATAAAAATATTTGAGTTTTCAACTTTCCTTCATTATTCTACTAAATTATTCTACTAAATATAATTTTCCTTTGTTATTCTACTTAATATTAAATATATTATTGGTGCAATATTATCAATAGTTAATAATATGCAAAACAATTTGTTTTATACTATTCTTATAATTAATAATAATGTTTAAACAAATGCAAGTTATGCTGAAAAACTAATGGGACGCCATGATTTTTTTTAAAATCAAGATTGCCGTGTGTCCCTTTAAGAAACATGTTTTAGTTTGCATGGAAGAGAAATTCTGTGCTGGGAAATCAATACACAAGATTTATGTATTGGCCATCAAAAAAAGCATCCTACATTCAATCATGATTATTCAGGCTTAGATGCGCTTTCCAGATTGATTTGCTATACCGTTATATATTCTGTCTCTATCTACTCTATATTTAAACATTAAATTCAGAGCAAAGCTGCACCATCGATATTTAAAATGAGACAAGTGAATGTTTTATTCAGTGACTGCTCATTTAGGGAAAGGAGACGTGAATACGGTAGACATTAAATGCTAATATGATTTTTTTTTTTTAAAAGTGCATTTAAAGTTGCACCCTCCATATAGTAAATGGCTTACTGTTACTTTCTTGTGAATTCTTTATTCTGTGACTGTTCATATAGAGAATGGAGAAATTATTAATGTATTTCTGCTATTAAACTTTATTGTATATATTAGTCAGTATTAGGTTAATATTTTTGCATACTGGTCTGTTTCTAAGGAACTGCAGGATAATGTACCAGATCGACTAGACATGGATATGGTTGTATATTGGGTAGTAAAGCGTAACCGGAGGCCCCGGGTTCAATCCTCCGTGGTGCCACTGAGTTCCGTCGGTGTGTTCTTGGGCAAGACACTTTTCCTTAGCCTCGTCCGTCGGATGGGGACGTAAACTGGGCGGTCCCGTGTATCGGTTTATCAACCGAGCACGTTAAAGAACCATAGGAATCTATTCGATAATAAGAGTAGGGCAGGTTCCCGGATTCCTATGTATCCTTCCCCTCTCTCTGGGGCGGCTCTAAATAACCTGTACTGTGTTGATGAGCCGTTAAACAACATTCAATTCAATTCAATTCAATAATAGTGTCAGAAGACATTGAGACTTGAACCTTACTGTTAATTTACTTTGTCAATTTTATGTTTTATTTTTGTGTTAAAGGGACACACGGCAATCTTGATTTTTATAAAAACTCACGGCGTCCCGTTAGTTTTCCTCTTAATTTGCATTTGTTCAATCATTAATATTAATTGTTAGAATAGTTCAAAGCAAATTATTTTTGCATATTACTAACTTTTTATAATATTGCACCAGTAATATATTTAAAAATTTGGTAAAATAGGGAAAGAAAGTTGAAATTTCAATTATTTATTTAATTATATGCAAGCAGTTTTAAAGTCAAAATGACGCAGGATAAGTAAATTGAGGAGCAAATTTAAATGTTTGAATAAAACTCAAGATTGCCATGTGTCCCTTTAAGCTCTAGCTGTTTCTAAGGAACTACATGCACCCTAGTTGTAACTAGGAACTGCTTCATGCACCAGATCAGTTAAACTTGGATCATAGTTGTAGGCTTCGACATTGGCAGTTATTGACGTGGTGTGGTGGTGGTGGTGGTGGTAGTGGCCTGGGGGTAATGGTAGTGGCCTGGGGTAGTGGTAGTGGCCTGGGGATGTAATAATAATTATTTTATATATTCAAGACATTTAATTCAAAATAATTCTTATTTTAAGTTTGATATCTGTTTCATTTTTCTTTAAAAATCTAATTTCTTTTTAAATTAACCATTTTCTGAATAGATAAATTTTATTCAAACACCGTGTAGTCATGGTTACAATGAAGACAATATAATTTCTGCTTGAAACTTCTTTGTTTTATAGTAAAATATATTTTTTAAGTTCCGTTCTGTTTGATCTATAAAAAAAAACACAACTATAAATAATTGACATGTCGCCAGTACTTAGATATCTCCGCCCTATTGTTGATGTCGGAGTTTTTTGACAATAGGTTATATTATAACATAATTGCAAGTGCTTTATTATACAGTGACATTGCTGTTGTTTGTCGGAGGTATTGTTTTGGTTAGATTGGTTGAAATGGATAAATGATTGACAACTGGCAACATGTTAATTATAATATAACATAGGTGCAACATTTAAGTTTTTACAGCTCAAGTTTAATATTATCAGAACTCAAGAGAAACATGTATATTTAACAAAACCCCGTGAATTTTAGCTCCCACCTGGACTAGCTCGTGGAGGAACTATGTATGACAATGGACTGACCCGATCAAAGGTACATGTCGCACCAGATACAGTTAAAATATTTGAAACACGTTTTATCATGCACATAGCATTATACAAACTCAAATGTGATTATTTATTCCCATAAAAGTGTTACACGTGTTTAACCATATAATCTCATTTTATACATAAGTTAATGTAATTATTTGCATTTTAATATCTCACACACTTATAATACAGGGATATTATAACACACTGATAAAGGGATATAGAGGATCTTAAACGAGTTCCCATTTCATATAAGATTTATGAAAAGAGTTCTAATTTTGGCGAGTTAAATTTAAAAATAATTCATAACGAGTTTCATAAATCTTATATGGAATGGGAACGAGTTTAAGATCCTTTTTATCACATAACATTGCAATCAAATTAGTAAAAATTAATTCAGATGGACATAGAACCGCCACAATGTCAGACACACTTTAGCACCCTAACGTCATAAAATATATGACATCGTAACTTCGCGTCTCACACATAACGTTGCGTATAAAAGAGTTCGTGAATTACCTCTTTACAAAATAGCAGTTTATGCCAACTTTTTAACAAACCAACAACAATGTTTTGTATAACATGCATTATTTTTATAAGCTGTCACAAATAATAAGTTTATAACTCAGATCTGGGTGAATTTGTAATAAATAAAATAGTTTCAGTTAATAAACTTGCGTAGTGTTACAGGTTTAACTCAACCAATCAAAATCGTTCCAGGTTGTATTACACGTGTGTCATACAGTAGAATATTAAATGGGTGTTCGACACTGCTAACAAGGGACGTTGTGTGATAAATATATATAATACATTGATAAAGGGATATTTTCACACTGATAAAGTGATATTATATCACACTGATAGGTATTATATCCCACTGATAAAAGGATATTATCACATTGATAAAGTGGTATGTATCACACTGATAAAGGGATGTTAAAAGGATATTATCACATTGATAAAGTGGTATGTATCACACTGATAAAGGGATGTTATATCCCACTGATAAAAGGATATTATCACATTGATAAAGTGGTATGTATCACACTGATAAAGGGATGTTATATCCCACTGATAAAAGGATATTATCACATTGATAACGTGATACATTGATAAAGTGACATATATCCCAACTCAGATACAGTGATATATATTACACTGTTAAAGGGATATTATATCACACTGATAAATTGATATTATATAACACTGATAAAGTGATATTATAATATTGGCTTCATGAAATTCCTTGAATATGTTGTAGCTATATTGTTATTTAACCCTTAGCCTGCTATGCATGTATAATGGACTGTCCTTTCTTTGAATTTGGACCATTCCATTTATGTTACAAAGGGGTGTTTTGGTTAAATGACTGATGAGCAGCCAGACAATGTAAACCCTGCCTTTACTTGCAGGCTGATCTGGGTATACACTGGTGCAAAGGCTGTTGTAGTCACCCTTAGCAGGCAAAGAGTGAACTAGTTTAATGACAATTCCATAAATATATGTTACATTTATAATTATATTTCTTGAATAGAAATCTGCGAGCCCAAAAAAATCGCGGGTGCAGTCCGCTGAAGAACACGAGAATGCGGAAGAAGCACATGAGAATGCGGAAGAAGCATCATAAATATCACCCTTAGACACACATGTATATATATATAGGGTATATAGTTATGTAGATTTTGTGTTCAGCATGTGTACTGTCAGATAGACCACAAATAAGTCCAGCATTATATCATTATAACAAATCATTGTTTTAGACTAACATTAATTTTTCCTTTTTTATTTTCTAATAATTAACATGAATAAACAATATTTTGTGGTCATTTTGGTAGAACAGAATGATGTTTGCAGTTATTTTCTCAGGTTACAGCACAAGCGCACGTGTCACCTTACTTATTAATGTTCATGCAATCTGTAATAAACATATGTAGAAATTATATAATTTGTGTTTACTTACTTCTGCCATTTTATTTGTTTTTTCAGTATTTCTGATACCTGCAAGAAGAGATTTATTTGCTTTATTTATTTAAAAAGATTCATCCGCCCTATTAGATAATAAGTCTTTTAAAATAAACTGTTTTCTTATATGGTTATTTCAATGTTATAAAAAAATGAAATAGTTTACTATTACCATATGGTGTGGGGAATTAACTTGTGTCAATATGCACATACACATACACACAGTTGCAGTAGTGACAGTGAAGCTTTTGTCCATAAAAAAAGTGTCTTTAAACATGTGTACTTATTAACAAAGGCTTACAGGTGCCTTGCTCACAGAGTGGTCATAGTCCACCCTTAATGTCGAAGATGTAAGTCTCTATTCTACAAGTTACAGGTAACAACCTTCTGTCTGAAAGGAGTATAATCTTCTCATCTGCTGGACCTAGGGGTAGAGCATGTGCCTCGCATGCAGGAGGGCGTGGGTTCAATCCTCAGCCTAGTCATACTTAATAACAATTCTACTAGTAGCTCCCTTGCTTGGCGTTTAGCATATAGCGGGTAGTTATAGGACTGGTTGGCCTGGTGTGGTGCGATGATAGAATTCCAGTGTGGCAGCACTATAGAGTTGAGCACTGAGCTCACTACTGCAAGCAGACCCAGTCATGATAATGACTGAAAGATTGGCAAAAGCGACATTAAAACCCCATACATATACAAATTCTTATCCATTTTATCTTCTCATCCATTTTATCACCTATGGTAATGCTATGGCGGAATAAAACATTGGAAAGGAAACGTTTGAAAGCATTTCCATGATACCTTGTATGGCTTCTGGGTAAGAATGGCTAGGCCTGCTGCTCTTATGGCAGAGTGGTAAAATTCTGCCAAATTCATGTTCATTTGTCATTTTCATTAAGAGTCTTCATTATCGTCCCTGATGTGGAAAAAACTTTGATTGTGGCTCCAGCAAGAACATTGAGTGTAATCAACAACATTTGAAGAATTCTGCACTTCTGATGTGGGAGGGTTTAGGGCCCATTCTGCATGTTTTTATTTTTATGTAAATGAGGTCGGCCTGGAATGTTCGTTCCTTTTGGCACCATATAACCTTTTTGTGTTGGTGTGCACTGTGCCATAAACCCAATTCAACTCTAGACATCTCTATGGTAGTAAGTTTTACCAGTTATATATATAGAAGAAGTGTTTTGCAACAACTGGTCTAATTAAGTCTTTCATTTTGTTGGAATAAAATATAGTGCCTTTTGAAGATCTGTTGAAAATAATTGGGAAAAGTAGAATAGTTGCACTTTTAACAATTGGTGAGGTTTTAACAGTAAAGCCTGTTGAATATAAAATAATAATTTTATATCAAACTCTTTTGCAGAATTCAAAAATGGATAACAAAGAACCAGAGAGAAAGGAGGAGGTTCAAGAAGAGAAACAAGTTCAAAAACCAGATCAGGAAGAAGATCAACAGGAGGCTGATACACAGGAAAATAAAACACCAACGGATAGGGATGATGATGCTCAAAAAAAAGAAGAAGATGCTTAACTGTTAAAGATTTTAGATTTATAAACACTGTAGTGTCTGTATAGGTTTCAAAAAAGAAGAACCTGCAGAATCAAATTGACGACTTGAGTAAAATGCCAGAAAAACACCACAGCAATAAGTATACTGGCTATGATTCTGACAAAAATTCTATTTAAAATGTGGGTCTGTAATTTTACATAGTTCACATTCGTTCACAAAAAAAAAAGGTTTGACCAGGTCTGTAGCTGCCTATACACAGATACACAACTGCTTACGAAAGTTTTGACAAGAAAATAAAAATAGCAATGCATTTCAAAGCAATTTTTAAGATTTGATAGTATTGCAATCAACCTTGCGTTGGTCTAGCTACATGCCTGGTGACTTTGTGACAATAAGCTCTATATATATGTGAAGACTAAAAATAACTTATTTCCCCTCTATGCAGAAGAATAATGCCCTCCAAAAGTTGACACTGCATCAGTTTTACCTTACATTATATACTAATAGGAACTTCTAATGCCCCATATGTGGTGTATCTGCTAATAGCGGGTGGATTTTGATCAGTTTGGAGTTCTGTTTATTTCCAGAAATATCTCCCCTAACTCATCACTCTGCACTATTTTACATCGAATTTTAAAAAATAATCTTGTGGTGCTCAATTGCTGGGACTTAGAACTTAAAATTGTCCAGCTACGCCACAACATGCACATTGTATGAAATTTAGAATTTCTTCGTAGTGAGTGAAAAGAAATACATGCACGTGTAACAAAAATTAGAACGTGCAGCAACCTTGAAAATATGTCATCCAAAAACAAAATTTGAACAAAATTGTTACGTAGTAATGTTGGAGTATGGTTCATATTATGTGAAGTACCCATACAAAATTTCATTAAAATAAAATGAAAATTAAACATAGACATTTAAAATATAATATGGGGGTATTAGTAGTTCCGTTTGGTATACATCCATTACAGTCATATGGTTCTCAGAGTACCGGGTCAATTGAATGTTTGGTCCCATAAAATACCCTATAATTCCATTTCCCATTTCTGTTTGTCAATGTTAATGATATACAAGCAGCTACATGGACTCATTGACAATATTTAATGTGTGTAAACTTGTTAAGTGTATGTTGTTTGAGTTTTATAAAGTTTATATTTATAACTGTTTATGTATAACTAACACCACAGTCAATATTGTTTGTTTGTTTGACATGTTGTGCTAGATATAGACTCTTATTGCTTCAAGATAGTAGTATCAGCTAACGCTTAGTGCGGTTTAATATTTTACAAAAAATGGCTGCCAATGTGATTTTGTTCTGTATTGCTATGGGAATAACAAACATTTTGCGTATAAATGTGTGTGTTTGCATGTTTGAGCAAGAATGAATGGCCAGCTTTTTCGTAAATAATTATATGAAATGAGGTTGTATGACCGATAACACATCTTATTAGGTTAAATCGGGGTAGCAAGCAAGAGGCAGATGAGACAAAGGACAAAGCTCCCACTGTCATGCCTCCACCAGTAATCGAACCCCGTGCAGCTCTGAAGTGCAATGGTTTATCCACTGAGCTACAGATATCGGAGATTGCTATTTTTTTCCAAAGGAATACATGTATTTTATATGAGTAACATGGAAATTATTTGAATTGTTTACAGTTTATCGACACCTCATTTCTAGCTTTCTGACTAAATTGGTGGCGATAATTTCACATGAGCAATGCTTGTCTTCTACATTTGAAGTTACAATGCCAAAGTCTAAATTGTAACAATTAATGCAAAACCTTCAGCTGAATCTTTTTTCGGAACATATAAACAGCACATGTATTTAATTTTTTTCTAGATAGATGTGTTTAACGCTATATAGTTCTACTCATTCAATGCTATACATATATGTATATATGCATATATTCATCTTGGCTATAACTCATACCTGCGTGTATATATGTTCATGATGAATATTATGTTTTATACAATTTGTCATTTTTATATTTATACATGTGTATGTTTTGTATTGTTTTCATGCTTTATCTCCCTTTGAGGTAAGAGTTATCTTGCACAAACTTGAGTTTCGAAGTATCTACAAATTGTGGATAGAACACGGATTTAACATATTCTCTTTAAAATATTTATTTGTTGCACAAGGGGAATAACTCTTGATAATTTCAACCAGATTATCTTACAAATTAAGATCTGACAAAGTTTTTGATTATTCGGCCAAAAATTGTGATAAAGTTGTTTTTTTTGCTTCAAAATTAGTGTCAGTATTATCTGTGTCTGTAGCATCAGCACTTACTTCAGTATTAATCTGCATTCTTGGCATCGTAATTGCAAAAATTCTAAGTATTAACTAAAACAATAGTATTATATATAGCTCCTATGTTTAATCATGCTCAGAGCTTTTATATACCATACAAATGGTTTGTTTTTATGAGGATAGTATATATTTGGTGAAAAAATCGTTAAATTTTCTGTGATATGAATGTATTTTAAAATCTTTATTATATTTTATGTTTTAAGATCTGATTTTTACTTTACATTCATTTTTGGTATATATATATATTTAAAGGCACTTGCAAAAGTTGATAGATCTGAAATAAAGTGTGAATCTGTGTTTTGCAAAACTTGAAAAGAATCTTTTTTTTTACGAATTTACTTCACTTTTACCATGTTTACTTACTGAACCTGAGTATAATTAAGTTCTGTTTTCAAATATACATTACTTAATTTGATTTTAAGGGTATGCCAATCAAATGCTCCAAAACAATGTTTCGACATTTTACAGTTGTTATAACATCGTACATCATGTCTGTTTGTTGTTTGTAACAGTAAACCATCAACCAAGTTTCAGAGAGAAAATTCAAGCCTTTTTAAAAGACCTATTTTATATCCAGATTCCTTAATATTCAGGCTGAATAAACTTTGTTATGGTGTTTTTTTTAACCAGAAGAACAGTTTTAATGCATAATTTATCAATTTTGGTTTGACTAAAAATTATAAAGCAGAGTTTTATAACTTAAACAAATTACTCGCTCGAATTTACACATAGTCCAGTATAAAAACAGAGAAACCTCCAATAACGCAAACATTAATATAAAATAAGAGGGTATTGTCCAAGTTAAAATATTGGCTGTTTTATATTTTAACCCTTGACCCGTAAAGCACGATTATAATAGCCTTTGCGTCCATGGTAAACCCTGATCAGCCTGCAAGATACTTTGTCACATAAATGAAATTGTTTTAATTCAAAGAAAGAACAGTCCATTCTATATATGTATCGTATATCGTTACAATAGTTTTACATTCACACCTCCATAAAAAAGCTACATTAGGCGAGTAGACTGAATACTTACAACTTAATTCATAGAACTGGATATATACTTTTAATAAAGGGTTGAAGTTTTATTTCTGACTTGGCATTATATATCATCTGACAGCGACTCTGTGATGTTTTCTATGTAACTATATTCTGAGTATTTACCACTTTTCATGTTCAGGAATAAACCTATATGACTTGCATACGTTTGGGCTTTGTGTGTTTTAGTGCTTTTCCATTTATACGGTATTTGTGCTTTAGCCATCATCATGATTGTATCCATACCATGGCTAGCGAGAGGTATAACCATCATCATGATTGTATATGTATCCATACCGTGGCTAGCGAGAGGTATAACCATCATCATGATTGTATGTATCCATACCGTGGCTAGCGAGAGGTATAACCATCATCATGATTGTATGTATCCATACCGTGGCTAGCGAGAGGTATAACCATCATCATGATTGTGTGTATCCATACCGTGGCTAGCGAGTGGCATAATGCTTAAGTTTGCTGTTCATCTACAGCTAGGTAAGTTTGAGCTCTGGTATAGGGTCTGCGTTTGCTGTTCATCTATATAGCTTAGATAGGGTTTGAGCTTATTAAAGAGAATGAAGGCATATTATAGCCAAACAATTGTTATTATATTGTATTGAGAGTTCTGGACACTTTGCCCTAGGATGAAAGAATTATCAAAATCGAATGATAAAGGAAGATATGATTTTATTTGAAGGTTCTTTTGAAATGGATATGGAAACTGTGCCATTTTGTGAACCATGACATCACAGTTCTACATTACCATATATGGAATATTTATAAATATGTATTTAAAGAAAAAAAATCACAGCAACTGTATGAAAATTAAGTATACTAAAGTGTAAAAATGCTTTAAAGGATTCTGCATTCATCTGCAGTGATTTTTTTTGCTTAAAATGATATTTGTCAATATGCCATACAAGTAAATGGAAATTTAGGTCTATGATGTCATATTTCTCAAAATGGCAACTCCCATATCCATTTTAGAACAACCTTCAAATGGTCATATTTTCTTGTTTCTCATCCGATTTTGATAATTCTTACACCTTTTTCCCAAGTTTTTCATAATTCTAAATAATAATTTAATAATAAAATGTTTGGCTGCATGTCTACATTCCCTTTAAATGGACACATGGCAATCTCGAGTTGTATTCAAACATTAAAGTGTTCTCCTCGATTTAGTTATTCTGTGTCATTTTGGCTTTAAAACTGCTTGCATATAATTAAATAAAAAATTGAGATTTCAATTTTCTAGACTTTTTTACCAATTTATAAATATATTATTGATGCAATATTAAAAAATGTTTGTACTATTTAAAAACAATTTGCTTTGAACTGTTCTAAGAATTAATATTAATGATTGAACATATGCAAGTTAAGAGAAAAACTAACAGGACGCCGTGAGTTTTTAAAAAATCCAGATTGCCGTGTGTCCCTTTAATTAAATTTGATAGCCAAGCCATTGATCTCCATACATCAGCTGCATTACATTTGCTCAAAGATTGCCAGAATCGTGCAACTGCTCGAATCAACTGCTTGTAGTACACTTTGGATGACCAGAGTTCTAGATGTTTACCACAGACCAGTTTGAAACAGCTAGTGATTACTCACCCTTCACTGATGAAGCCTACAATGACAGACGATGGTATTTCTGAAATGGACTTTGCATATTGCATACTGAGAAATTGTGAATCTCTTCCCACGTCATAAGTTTTACAATAAAGAGAAATGGCAATACAGTTTCAAAATATTCCCTTCCATATGAATTTCTAATTACTGGCCCAAGGGCCTTGATTTTGTGCGCCTTAAACCCCAATTCAATTCAATTCAATTAATTTTGTGTAAACAAGTGGCATTCATTAGAAAACCCAATTTTTTTTAAATCTTTCAACTAGACCAGTTTGTAACCTGATATAATGCAATTAGTCGTTGGTAAACATCCATAGAGTTATAATTATAACATAATGTTGTACTTGTGGAGTGATGACATACAATGACCTATACTGCTGTACTTGTGGTATGCTGACATACAATGACCTATACTGTTGTACTTGTGGTGTGCTGAAATACAATGATCTAGACTGTTGTACTTGTGGTGTGCTGACATGCAATGATCTAAACTGTTGTACTTGTGGAGTGCTGACATACAATGACCTATACTGTTGTACTCGTGGTGTGCTGACATACAATGACCTATACCATTGTACTTGTGGTGTGCTGACATGCAATGACCTATACTGTACGTACATTGGTCTTGTGGAGTGCTGACATACAATGATATATACTTTTGTTCTTGTGGAATGCTGACATACAATGACCTATACTGTTGTAGTTGTGGAGTACTGACATACAATAACCTATACTGTACGTACTTGTGGTATGCTGACATGCAGTGACCTAAACAGTTGTACTTGTGGAGTACTGACATACAATGACCAATACGGTTGTACTTGTGGAGTGCTGACATGCAATGATCTATACTGTTGTACTTGTGGAGCGCTGACTTGCAATTACCTATACTGTTGTACTTGTGGAGTGCTGACATGCAATGATCTAGACTGTTGTACTTGTGGAGTGCTGACATACAATGACCAGTACTGTTGTACTTGTGGAGTGCTGACATAGAATGACCAATACTGTTGTACTTGTGGAGTGCTGACATGCAATGACCTATACTGTTGTACTTCTAGTGTGCTGATATATAATGACCAATACTGTTGTACTTGTGGAGTACTCAGTTATAATGACCTATACTGTTGTACTTGTGGTGTGCTGATATATAATGACCAATACTGTTGTACTTGTGGAGTGCTGAGATGCAATGACCTATACTGTTGTACTTGTGGAGTACTCAGTTATAATGACCTATACTGTTGTACTTGTGGTGTGCTGATATATAATGACCAATACTGTTGTACTTGTGGAATGCTGACATGCAATGACCTATACTGTTGTACTTGTGGAGTTCCGACATACAATGACCTATACTGTTGTATGTATTTGTGATGTGTTGCTGACATACAATGACCTATACGGTTGTACTTGTGGAGTGCTGACATGCAATGACCTATACTGTTGTACTTGTGGAGTGCTGACATGCAATGACCTATACTGTTGTAGTTGTGGAGTACTGACATACAATGACCTATACTGTATGTACATTGGTCTTGTGGAGTGCTGACATACAATGACATATACTGTTGTTCTTGTGGAGTACTGACATACAATGACCTAGACTGTTGTACTTGTGGAATGCTGACATACAATGACCTATACTGTTGTAGTTGTGGAGTACTGACATACAATGACCTATACTGTACATACTTGTGGCATGCTGACATGCAGTGACCTAAACAGTTGTACTTGTGGTGTGCTGACATGCAATGACATATACTTGTACTTGTGGAGTGCTGACATACAATGACCAATACTGTTGTACTTGTGGAGTGCTGACATGCAATGACCTATACTGTTGTACTTCTAGTGTGCTGACATATATTGACCAATACTGTTGTACTTGTGGAGTGCTGAGATGCAATGACCTATACTGTTGTACTTGTGGAGTGCTGAGATGCAATGACCTATACTGTTGTACTTGTGGTGTGCTGACATATAATGATCTGTAATGTTGTACTTGTAGTATGCTGACATGCAATGACCTATACCGTAGGTACATTGTGCTTGTGGAGTGCTGACATACAATGACCTATACTGTTAATGTACTTGTGGAATAATGACATGCAATGACCTATACTGTAGTAGTTGTGGAGTACTAACAACGAATGACCTATACTGTTGTAGTTGTGGAGTGCTGACATGCAATGACCTATACTGTTGTACTTGTGGTGTACTGAACATACAATGACCTATACTGTTGTAGTTGTAGAGTACTGACATGCAATGACCTATAATGTTGTAGTTGTTGAGTGCTGACATACAATGACCTATACTGGTGTACTTGTGGAGTGCTGACATGCAATGACCTATACTGTTGTAGTTGTGGAGTACTGACATACAATGACCTATACTGTACGTACATTGGTCTTGTGGAGTGCTGACATACAATGACATATACTGTTGTTCTTGTGGAGTACTGACATACAATGACCTATATTGTTGTAGTTGTGGAGTACTGACATACAATGACCTATACTGTACGTACTTGTGGCATGCTGACATGCAGTGACCTAAACAGTTGTACTTGTGGTGTGCTGACATGCAATGACATATACTTGTACTTGTGGAGTGCTGACATACAATGACCAATACTGTTGTACTTGTGGAGTGCTGACATGCAATGACCTATACTGTTGTACTTCTAGTGTGCTGACATATAATGACCTATACTGTTGTACTTGTGGAGTGATGATATGCAATGACCTATACCGTGCTGAGATGCAATGACCTATACTGTTGTACATGTGGAGAGCTGAGATGCAATGACCTAAACTGTTGTACTTGTGGATTACTGACATACAATGACCTAGTCTGTTGTACTTGTGGTGTGCTGACATACAATGACCAATACTGTTGTACTTGTGGAGTGCTGAGATGCATTGACCTATACTGTTGTACATGTGGAGAGCTGAGATGCAATGACCTAAACTGTTGTACTTGTGGTTTGCTGACATACAATGACCTATACTGTTGTACTTGTGGAGTACTGACATACAATGACCTAGTCTGTTGTACTTGTGGAGTGCTGACATCAATGACATATACTGTTGTACTTGTGGAGTACTGACATACAATGACCTAGTCTGTTGTACTTGTGGAGTGCTGACATCAATGACATATACTGTTGTACATGTGGAGAGCTGAGATGCAATGACCTAAACTGTTGTACTTGTGGTTTGCTGACATACAATGACCAATACTGTTGTACTTGTGGAGTGCTGACATACAATGACATATACTGTTGTACATGTGGAGAGCTGAGATGCAATGACCTAAACTGTTGTACTTGTGGTTTGCTGACATACAATGACCAATACTGTTGTACTTGTGGAGTACTGACATACAATGACCTAGTCTGTTGTACTTGTGGAGTGCTGACATCAATGACATATACTGTTGTACATGTGGAGAGCTGAGATGCAATGACCTAAACTGTTGTACTTGTGGTTTGCTGACATACAATGACCAATACTGTTGTACTTGTGGAGTACTGACATACAATGACCTAGTCTGTTGTACTTGTGGAGTGCTGACATCAATGACATATACTGTTGTCCTTGTGGAGTACTGACATACAATGACCTAGTCTGTTGTACTTGTGGTGTGCTGACATACAATGACCAATACTGTTGTACTTGTGGAGTGCTGAGATGCATTGACCTATACTGTTGTACATGTGGAGAGCTGAGATGCAATGACCTAAACTGTTGTACTTGTGGTTTGCTGACATACAATGACCTATACTGTTGTACTTGTGGAGTACTGACATACAATGACCTTTACTGTACATACATTGTGCTTGTGGAGTGCTGACATACAATGACATATACTTTTGTACTTGTGGAGCACTGACATACAATGACCAATACTGTGGTACTTGTGGAGTGCTGACATACAATGACATATACTGTTGTACTTGTGGAGTACTGACATACAATGACCTAGTCTGTTGTACTTGTGGAGTGCTGACATCAATGACATATACTGTTGTACTTGTGGAGAACTGACATACAATGACCTAGTCTGTTGTACTTGTGGTGTGCTGACATACAATGACCAATACTGTTGTACTTGTGGAGTGCAGAGATGCAATGACCTATACTGTTGTACCTGTGGAGAGCTGAGATGCAATGACCTAAATTGTTGTGCTTGTGGAGTGCTGACAGACAATGACCTATACTGTTGTACTTGTGGAGTACTGACATACAATGACCTAGTATGTTGTACATGTGGAGAGCTGAGATGCAATGACCTAAACTGTTGTACTTGTGGTTTGCTGCCATACAATGACCTATACTGTTGTACTTGTGGAGTACTGACATACAATGACCTAGTCAGTTGTACTTGTGGTGTGCTGACATACAATGACCAATACTGTTGTACTTGTGGAGTGCTGAGTTGCAATGACCTATACTGTTGTACATGTGGAGAGCTGAGATGCAATGACCTAAACTGTTGTACATGTGGTTTGCTGACATACAATGACCTATACTGTTGTACTTGTGGAGTACTGACATACAATGACCTAGTCTGGTGTACGTGTGGTGTGCTGACATACAATGACCAATACTGGTGTACTTGTGGAGTGCTGTGATACAATGACCTATACTGTTGTACATGTGGAGAGCTGAGATGCAATGACCTAAACTGTTGTACTTGTGGTTTGCTGACATACAATGACCTATACTGTTGTACTTGTGGAGTACTGACATACGATGACCTATACTGTACGTACATTGTGATTCTGGAGTGCTGACATACAATGACATATACTGTTGTACTTGTGGAGCACTGACATACAATGACCAATACTGTTGTACTATGGTGTGCTGACATACAATGACCTATACCATTGTACTTGTGGTGTGCTGACATACAATGACAGATACTGTTGTACTTGTGGAGCACTGACATACAATGACCTAAACTGTTGTACTTGTGGTTTGTTGACATACAATGACCTATACTGTTGTACTTGTGGAATACTGACATACAATGACCTATACTGTTGTACTTGTGGTGTGTTGACATACAGTGACCAATACTGTTGTACTTGTGGAGTGCTGACATGCAATTGCTTTAACTATGTATGTGCAACATGCTGGCATTGCAATATTACCATGCAACATGCTAGCATGCAGTGTCGGATACTGTCCTATACTATTGTTCAATGTACCATTTGCAATAATATGGCCTATACCTCAAATAAGATATAGACTTCACATTATATACAAGGGAAGTTACCAGACAAAGATAAAAATAAATATGGAATATTATAATTTATTATACAATTTAAGAAATCTATGTACATTAATTAACATGCAGTGGCCAGACACTGTTAACGAGCCATATCTCTGTAATGGTTGATAAAATAAGTTGTTCCGCAAGAGTCAGATACTGCCTTACTACTCACTGGCCAGTCCTAGGATGGACTGAACCACAAGGATGCAGAACCGAATATGCACAGTAACAACTGCAACTTAACACTACCAGTCACAGGTTGGATTGAACCAGAATGATGCAGAACCATCTACGGACATCACAACAACTGCAACTTAGCACTGCCAGTCACAGGTTGGATTGAACCAGAATGATGCAGAACCGTCTATGGACATCACAACAACTGCAACTTAGCACTACCAGTCACAGATTGGATTGAACCAGAATGATGCAGAACCGTCTATGGACATCACAACAACTGCAACTTAGCACTGCCAGTCACAGGTTGAATTGAACCAGAATAATAAAGTACAGACTATAGACTATAGACATCACAACAACTGCAACTTAGCACTGCCAACAAGAAAAGAATGCTTTAGTCCAACATACAGATGTGAACCAGGAATTACACAAAACTATATTTATTATTGATATTACATTATTGTAATGCATTGTGGGTAAAACTTTGGTGGTGTATTAATTTTGGCAATAATGGCTCTATTTCAAACAAATTCTTATAATGCAAGGGTGAGAAAACGAATGCCAGTGGCAGGATTTCTCGCTGTATCTGACTCCGCTGCTAGACACTTTGTGGCACCATCTCATTGTCTGCCTTATAAATCCATTTCAGAAATACGCCAAATTTTTACCCCACATATTGCCACCAAATTATGTTATATATTAAAAGTATCTTGTGTATTCATTTCTTAGACTTTGTTTAAGCCCATTTTCTGGACTTAATATTTGCCCTGCAAATGCAAACAACATTTCACAATCCTTTTCCGGTCTGCTCTCTAGTTTTGTGACAAAATCAATTGTTTGATCACTGATATGCGCATTTTGAACAGTTATGAATCTCAATAACTTGAATGAAGTTTGACAGGAAACAGTTGTATATCGTGTTTTTTTTAATATTTACACTCAAAAACCACATCATTTTGTCGAATATATTTTTCTTTCCGAAAACTGATCTATAAAAAAAAAATCTTTATTTACAAGAAGCAGTCATTGTCAGAAACATCCCCACCACTGACTATAAATTTGAATTTTGACCAAGACAATGACTTTTTTATACGGAAAGTTGGCATTTGTCAATGACTATATAAAAAGTGACGAAGAATTAATTGAAATTAATTGTTATATCTTAACCATATATCAGTTTTTCTGTTAAATATTCAGTACTTTTTCACCTAGACTGTGACCTTGACCTGAATTACAGACGAATGGACACTGATTACTATATTTCTCTTCTGAAGCGGCAGTGAATAAAAAGTTCATGCAGACAACTGGAAAATGGTTGGTGCTTTTTTATCTGTTTTCCATGAAGTGTTTGTATTAACATATTAAACAAAACTTATATTTTTAACTTTAAATGTTAACTATTAATTATATTTTTAAACAATATTTTTCAGTCTCCGGTGATCATTGACAGATTTGATGATGTGCAAGTTGAAGACGAAGATGTGCAAGTTGAAGATGAAGCTGCCATTATTGTTTCCTAAGGACAATGACGCTAACTTGATCAGTCTGACAAAACATTGCATACTTAAACGAGCTTAGCTGATGCCAGCTATTGCCTTCATTTTTCAAAAATAGCATTGATAGTGTCACAGCCAAACTGGAACGTCAACATTGTTTAATCATGCTTAGAGCTTTTATTTAATCATTCAAATGGTTAGGTTTTATGAGGATAGTATATATTTGGTGAAAAATGTGTTAAATTGTCTGTGATATGAATGTATGTTAAGATCTTTAGTATATTTTATGTTTTAAGATCTGATTTTTACTTTACATTCATTTTTGGTATATATATATATATTTAAAGGCACTTGCAAAAGTTGATAGATCTGAAATAAAGTGTGAATCAAGTGTTTTGCAAAAACTTGAAAAGAATCTTTTTTTTACGAATTTACTTCACTTTTACCATGCATGTTTACTTACTGAATCTGAGTATAATTAAGTTTTGTTTTCAAATATACATTACTTAATGTGATTTTAAGGGTATGCCAATCAAATGCTCCAAAACAATGTTTCGACATTTTACAGTTGTTATAACATCGTACATCATGTCTGTTTGTTGTTTGTAACAGTAAACCATCAACCAAGTTTCAGAGAGAAAATTCAAGCCTTTTTAAAAGACCTATTTTATATCCAGATTCCTTAATATTCAGGCTGAATAAACTTTGTTATGGTGTTTTTTTTAACCAGAAGAACAGTTTTAATGCATAATTTATCAATTTTGGTTTGACTAAAAATTATAAAGCAGAGTTTTATAACTTAAACAAATTACTCGCTCGAATTTACACATAGTCCAGTATAAAAACAGAGAAACCTCCAATAACGCAAACATTAATATAAAATAAGAGGGTATTGTCCAAGTTAAAATATTGGCTGTTTTCTTTTATATTTTAACCCTTGACCTGTAAAGCACGATTATAATAGCCTTTGCGTCCATGGTAAACCCTGATCAGCCTGCAAGATACTTTGTCACATAAATGAAATTGTTTTAATTCAAAGAAAGAACAGTCCATTCTATATATGTAGGGTATATCGTTACAATAGTTTTACATTCACACCTCCATAAAAAAGCTACATTAGGCGAGTAGACTGAATACTTACAACTTAATTCATAGAACTGGATATATACTTTTAATAAAGGGTTCAAGTTTTATTTCTGACTTGGCATTATATATCATCTGACAGCGACTCTGTGATGTTTTCTATGTAACTATATTCTGAGTATTTACCACTTTTCATGTTCAGGAATAAACCTATATGACTTGCATACGTTTGGGCTTTGTGTGTTTTTGTGCTTTTCCATTTATACGGTATTTGTGCTTTAGCCATCATCATGATTGTATGTATCCATACCGTGGCTAGCGAGAGGTATAACCATCATCATGATTGTATGTATCCATACTGTGGCGAGTGGCATAATGCTTCAATTTGCTGGTCATCTACACCTATGTAAGTTTGAGCTACCGGTATAGGGTCTGCTTCAGTTTGCTGGTCATCTACAGCTAGGTAAGTTTGAGCTACCGGTATAGGGTCTGCTTCAGTTTGCTGGTCATCTACAGCTAGGTAAGTTTGAGCTACCGGTATAGGGTCTGCTTCAGTTTGCTGGTCATCAACTGCTATGTAAGTTTGAGCTACCGGTATAGGGTCTGCGTTTGCTGGTCATCTATATAGCTATATATAGGGTTTGAGCCTATTAAAAACAGTCTATGAAATCATTTTAGAATTATTTTATTTTAGAATTTTGTGTTTCTGGGTTTCAAGAACCTCATTACTCAATGTCCAGTAAAACCTCAGTGTGTTTTGAGAATGTAATGAGCTTTAAATTAACTGGTTTCATTGGTCCACTTTTTATCACTGAACCAATCAGAATGCTTCATTCATATTTTTATTTGGTTGCTTCAATCATGACATCACTTTCTGGTATTATGACATCACACCCTGGTATCATGACATCACGTCATGCTGCTATGATGCAACTCAGTGTGTTCTCAGAACTGAATGAGCCTTTTATTTGCTGTGAGAAACAGATTAAGACATTTGTATCACTCATTGAGTAATGAGTTTCTTGAAACCAAGAATCACAAAATTCTAAAAATAAAATAATTTTAAAATGATTTAATAGACTGTTTAAAGAGAAAGAAGGCATATTATAGCCAAACAGTTGTTATTATATATTGAGTGTTCTGGACAGCTTGCCCTAGGGTGAAAGAATTATCAAAATTGAATGATAAAGGAAGATATGATTTTATTTGAAGGTTCTTTTGAAATGGATATGGAAACTGCCATTTTGAGAACTATGACATTACTACATATGGAATATTTATAAAATATGTATTTAAAGAAAAAGAATCACAGCAACTGTATGAAAATTAAGTATACTAAAGTGTAAAAATGCATTAAAGGATTTTGCATTCATCTGTAGTGATTTTTTTTGCTTAAAATGATATTTGTCAATATGCCATACAAGTAAATGGAAATTTAGATCTATGATGTCATATTTCTCAAAATGGCGACTCCCATATCTGTTTTAGAACAACCTTCAAATGGTCATATTTTCTTTGTTTCTCATCCGATTTTGATCATTCTTACACCTTTTCCCCAAGTTTTTCAAAATTCTAAATAATAATTTAATAATAAAATGTTTGGCTGCATGTCTACATTCCCTTTAAATGGACACATGGCAATCTCGAGTTGTATTCAAACATTAAAATGTTCTCCGCGATTTAATAATCCTGTGTCATTTTGGCTTTAAAACTGCTTGCATATAATTAAATAAAAAATTGAGATTTCAATTTTCTTCACTTTTTTACCAATTTATAAATATATTATTGGTGCAATATTAAAAAATGTTAGTACTATTTAAAAACAATTTGCTTCAAACTATTCTAAGAATTAATAATAATGATTGAACATATACAAGTTAAGAGAAAAACTAACGGGACGCCAAGAGTTTTTAAAAAATCCAGATTGCCGTGTGTCCCTTTAATTAAATTTGATAGCCAAGCCATTGATCTCCATACATCAGCTACATAACATCTGCTCAAAGATTGCCAGAATCGTGCAAGTGCTCGAATCAACTGCTTGTAGTACACTTTGGATGACCAGAGTTCTAGATGTTTACCACAGACTGGTTTGAAACAGCTAGTGATTACTCATCCTTCATTGATGAAGCCTATAATGACACACAATGTTATTTCAGAAATGGACTTTGCATATTGCATACTGAAAAATTGCGAATCTCTTCCCATGTCATAAGTTTTACAATAAAGAGAAATGGCAATACAGTTCCAAAATGTTGCCTTCCATATGAATGTCTAATTACTGGCCTAAGGGCCTTGCTTTTTAACTTGTGGATTGCTGACATACAATGATCTAGACTGTTGTACTTGTGGTGTGCTGACATACAATGACCTATACTGTTGTACTTATGGTGTGATGACATGCAATGACCTATACTGATGTACTTGTGACATGCTGACATACAATAACCTATACCGTTGTACTTGTGGTGTGATGACATACAATGACATATAATGTTGTACTTATCGTGTGCCGACATACAATGACATCTACTGTTGTACATGTGGTGTACTGAACATCTAATGACCAATACTGTTGTACTTGTGGTGTGCTGATATATAATGACCTATACTGTTGTACTTGTGGTGTGCTGACATACAATGACCTATACTGTTGCACTTGTGGAATGCTGACATACAATGGTTTAGACTGTTGTACTTGTGGTGTGCTGACATACAATGACCTATACAGTTGTACTTGGGGTGTGAGGACATATAATGACCTATACTGTTGTACTTGTGGTGTGCTGACATACAATGACCACTGTTGTACTTGTGGAAAGCTGACATACAATGATCTAGACTGTTGTACTTGTGGAATGCTGACATGCAATGACCTATACTGTTGTACTTGTGGTGTGAGGACATATAATGATCTATACTGTTGTACTTGTGGTGTGCTGACATACAATTACCTATACTGTTGTACTTGTGGAATGCTGACATACAATGATCTAGACTGTTGTACTTGTGATTTGCTGACATACAATGACCTTTACTGTTGTACTTGTAGTGTGCTGAAATACTGTTTTACTTGGCATGTGCTGACATACAATGACCAATACTGTTGTACTTGTTGTGCTGACATGCAATGACCTATACTGTTGTACTTGTGGTGTGCTGACATAATGATCTATACTGTTGTACTTGTGGAGTGCTGACATGCAATGACCTATACTGTTGTAATTGTGGTGTGCTGACATAATGATCTATACTGTTGTACTTGTGGAGTGCTGACATGCAATGACCTATACTGTTGTACTTGTGGTGTGCTGACATATAAGGATCTATACTGTTGTACTTGTGGTGTGCTGACATGCAATGACCTATACTGTTGTACTTGTGGTGTGCTGACATATAAGGATCTATACTGTTGTACTTGTGGCATGCTGACATGCAATGACCTAAACTGTTATACTTGGGGTGTGCTGACAAACTGTTGTACTTGGCATATGCTGACATACAATGACAAATACTGTTGTACTTGTGGCATGCTGACATGCAATGACCTAAACTGTTGTTCTTGGGGTGTGCTGACATACTGTTGTACTTTGCATATGCTGACATACAATGACCAATACGGTTGTACTTATGGTGTGCTGACATGCAATGACTTAAACTGTTGTTCTTGGGGTGTGCTGACATACTGTTGTACTTTGCATATGCTGACATACAATGACCAATACTGTTGTACTTATGGTGTGCTGACAAATAATGATCTATACTGTTGTACTTGTGGTGTGCTGACATGCAATGAGCTATACTGTTGTACTTGTGGTGTGCTGACATATAATTATCTATACTGTTGTACTTGTGGTGTACTTACATACAATGACCTATACTGTTGTACTTGTGGAGTGCTGACATACAATGACCTATACTGTTGTACTTGTGGTGTGCTGACATATAATTATTTATACTGTTGTACTTGTGGAGTGCTGACATGCAATGACCTATACTGTGCGTACATTGTGCTTGTACAATGACCTATGCTGTTGTACGTGTGGATTGCTGACATACAATGACCTATCCTGTTGTACTTGTGGAGTACTGGAATATGACCTATACTGTTGTATTTGTGGTGTGCTGATGTACAATGACCTATACCATTGTACTTGTGGTGTGCTGATATACAATGATCAATACTGTTGTACTTATGGAGTGCTGACATGCAATGACCTATACTGTTGAACTTGTGGAGTACTGACATACAATGACCTATACTGTTGTACTGTGGTGTGCTGACATACAATGACCTATACCATTGTACTTGTGGTGTGCTGATATACAATGATCAATACTGTTGTACTTGTGGAGTGCTGACATGCAATGACCTATACTGTTGTACTTGTGGAGTGCTGACATACAATGACCTATACTGTTGTACTTGTGGCGTACTGACATACAATGACCTATACTGCTGTACTTGTGGTGTGCTGACATATAATGACCAACACTGTTGTACTTGTGGAGTGCTGACAAACAATGACATATACTGTTGCACTTGTGGTGTGCTGACATACAATGACCAACACTGTTGTACTTGTGGAGTACTGACATACAATGACCAACACTGTTGTACTTGTGACATGCTGACATACAATGACTTATACTGTTGTACTTGTGGTGTGCTGACATGCAATGACCTATACTGTTGTACGTTTGGAGTGCTGACATGCAATGACCTATACTGTTGTACTTGTGGTGTGTTGACATGAAATGTCCTATACTGTTGTACTTGTGGTGTGCTAACATGCAATGACCTATACTGTTGTACTTGTGGTGTGCTGACATACAATGACATATACTGTTGTACTTGTGGTGTGCTGTCATACAATGACCTATACTGTTGTACTTGTGGTGTACTGACATACAATGACCTATACTGTTGTACTTGTGGTGTGCTGACAATGACCAATACTGTACAGTTGTACTTCTGAAGTGCTGAGATGCAATAACTAAACTGTTGTACTTGTGGTGTGCTGACGACATACAATGACCAATACTGTTGTACTTGTGGAGTGCTGACATGCAATTGCTTTAACTATGTATGTGCAACATGCTGACATTGCAATATTACCATGCAACATGTCCTATGTTGATGTGCATGCAGCATGCTGACGGATACTGTCCTATACTATTGTTCAATGTTCCATTTGCAATGATAACATGCAATCGCCTATACATCAAATAAGATATAGACTGCACATTATATACAAGGGAAGTTACCAGACAAAGATAAAAATAAATATGGAATATTATAACATTGGTTCAATAAATGGGGATACTGCTTTAGAATGAATAAATACAATTTAAGAAATCTATGTGCATTAATTAACATGCAGTGGCCAGACACATTTGATAAAATAAGTTGTTCCGCAAGAGTCAGATACTGCCTTACTTAGGCCAGTCCTAGGATGGACTGAACCACAAGGATGCAGAACCGAATATGCACATTAACAACTGCAACTTAGCACTACCAGTCACAGGTCGGATTGAACCAGAATGATGCAGAACCATCTATGGATATCACAACAACTGCAGATTAGCACTGCCAGACACAGGTTGAATTGAACCAGAATGATGCAGTACCGACTATGGACATCACAACAACTGCAACTTAGCACTGCCAACAAGAAAAGAATGCTTTAGTTCAACATGCTGATGTGAACCAGGAATTACACAAAAACTATATTTATTATTGATATTACATTATTGTAATGCATTGTGGGTAAAACTTTGGTGGTGTAATATTTTTGGCAATAATGGCTCTATTTCAAACAAATTCTTATAATGCAAGGGTGAGAAAATGAATGCCAGTGGCAGGATTTCTCGCTGTATCTGACTCCGCTGCTAGACACTTTGTGGCACCATCACATTGTCTACCTTATAAATCCATTTCAGAAATACGCCAAATGTTATTGCCACCAATATTACGTTATATATTAAAAGTATCTTGTGTATTCATTTCTTAGTCTTTTTTTAGCCCGTTTTTTTTACTTAATATTGCCCTGCAAATGCAAACAACATTTCACAATTCTTTTCCGGTCTGCTCTCTAGTTTTGTGACAAAATCAATTGTTTGATCACTGATATGCGCATTTTGAACAGTTATGAATCTCAATAACTTGAATGAAGTTTGACAGGAAACAGTTGTATATCGTGCTTTTTTTAATATTTACACTCAAAAACCACATCATTTTGTCGAATATATTTTTCTTTCCGAAAACTGATCTATAAAAAAACAATCTTTATTTACAAGAAGCAGTCATTGTCAGAAACCTCCCCACCACTGACTCTAAATTTGAATTTTGACCCAGACAATGACTTTTTTATACGGAAAGTTGACCTTTGTCAATGAATATATAAAAAGTGACGAAGAATTAATTGAAATTAAATGTTATATCTGAACCATATAGAGGTTTTTCTGTTAAATATTCAGTACTTTTTCACCTAGACTGTGACCTTGACCTGAATTACAGACGAATGGACACTGATTACTATATTTCTCTTCTGAAGTGGCAGTGAATAAAAAGTTCATGCAGACAACTGGAAAATGGTTGGCGCTTTTTTATCTGTTTTCCATGAAGTGTTTGTATTAACATACTAAACAAAACTTATATTTTTAACTTTAAATGTTAACTATTAATTATAATTTTTAAACAATATTTTTCAGTCTCCAGTGATCATAGACGACACAACCCAGGAGCAGGAACCAAAAGAAGTAGGGCCTATTGACAGATTTAATGATGTGCAAGTTGAAGACGAAGTCTGAAATTAACTTAATCTATGACAATAATGAATAACAGAAAGAAAAAAAATAAAGGAACTAAAAATGGATTTTTATCAGATGAATAGCCCAACTCTGAGATGCCAAAACATGACAATAAAAAATAAAGACTAAAGTAACACTATTTAAAACAAAGAAAAAGGGGGCTCTGAATTTTTTTTGAAAAGGATCAAAAAGAATTATCAAAATACCATGAAAAATAAAGGAGATAATTATGACCCATTGAAAATTTGCTAAGAAACGTAAATGGAGGCGGCCATAATGGGTACAATTATTTTTTATCAAGAAGTTGGCTATCATGTCTATACACAACAACTTGTTCATAATAATAATCATATTTTTGCATAATGGTTTTGTAATTATTATATGGTCATATACCACTATTGCATTTCCAATAGGCCTCCATTATAGCCGTTTGGCTTACAGCCCCTCTTCCTATATCTGATTGGATGATAAAACCTAACTTTGTTTTAAAGAGTATATTAGAGACACTCTGGCTCAAAAATGACCAGCAAATTGTGGGTAAGGTGATACTTGCAGACTATAATATTTCACTGAAGGTGGACACCCCCAGAATGGCAGTAAAGAAATTTTACTTTTTGCAAATATACCCTGAGTACAATTTTATGAATAAAATTCAAATTTCAGTCAAAATCTACTAAATGAACAAGTTTGATGATGGAAATATTATATTTTGCTGTTTTATGGGAATTTGTTATTATTTGGGTAATTTTATCCAATCAGAATCTACCTTACAATCTGACTATATGCTCTATTATAGATCACATACTTTGTTCAACCAATCAGAAGCCCCAAATCAATAGTGGTATCCATATAGAAGAATTGCTTCCCAAAAGAAGGTTTTTCTGTGTGTACTGGTGATATAGACATGTTTCATTTTGTATTATTTTATCTGCTTATCTGTGATAAGTATATACTTGGTTAGTATATACAGCTAGAAAAGGCCATACTTAGGCAAGGTGCCATGGATTTTAATGCAAGAATCGACAGGACTTTTAGAGTATTACCACATGTCTGACAAACTATAACAGGAACAATTTAAACAGTCTATTAAATCATTTTAGAAATATTTTATTATTAGAATTTTGTGATTCTGGATTTTAAGAACCTCATTACTCAATGTCAAGTACAAACTCAGTCAGTTCTGAGAATGGATTGAGTGTATCCACCTTGCTAAATTAACAGGTTTCATTGGTCCAATTTTTGTCACTGAACCAATTAGGCAATAAGAATGCTTCATTCATATCTTTATTTGGTTGTTTCTATAATGACATCCCTTTCTGGTATTAATATGACATCACATCCTAGTATTATGACATCACGTACTGGTATTATGAAAACATGTCCTGGTATTATGACATCACATCCTGGTATTATAACATCACGTCATGTCATTATGATGCAACCCAGTGAGTTCTTATTTGGTTGCTTCTATCATGACATCACTTTCTGGTATTATGACATCACATCATGCTGTTATGATGCAACCCAGTGAGATCTCAGCACTGACTGAGTCTTTAAATTGCTGTGAGAAACAGATTACCAGTAAGGCTGTTTGTATCTCTCATTGAGTAATGAGTTTCTTGAAACCAAGAATCACAAAATTTGAATTTTGTTCATTATATGTATGCTTCAAGTGTACATGTGATTTGATACAGCATTGAAACACAAGTCAACGGGTTTGAGCTCCGATCTGGCTGTATATTTTTCTGTCTGTGTTTTACCTATGAACTATGATCATTGATATCATCTGTTAAATGCATTTGTGTTTTATTAATATTGTTAATATGATTATTACAGGAGATCTAGATTCTGCCAGTATTATTTTTTATATTTTCTTTGTTAGGCAATTATTTTTTGATTATTCATTTTACATCAAGACAGGGAAATGCTGTAGGAGGGAAAACATTTTTTTAAAAAATAATAATTGAAAAAGCTATATTTTTTATTTCGTTAGAAACGAAAAGAGAATGAAATGAAATAAAACGTTTGATTAAAATCTGGGAGGAGTTACAACAGACTATCGAATTCCCGATAGAGAAATAAAATGCCTAATATCGTTTTGTCGTAGGACGGTATGTAAAACAAATTATCAAAAAATATCGGCCTTGAAGTATATATTTGAATCTCTTCCTCAACAGACTGCAGGATAATGACAGGTATAATGTCTTCCAGTGTGTCTTCCACTCTAACATAACTATGTTTTATAGATCTTGCAAATTAAAAGCTGGTATATTTTCGTTCTCTCAACTTCTTCATGTCCTTTTGCTATAATACCTTTACCTATGCTCAGTAGGGTTTTTATATTATATGGTTATGGAACAACGCTGTATTCTCAAGTATGGTTGTCGTGTCTACCTGTGTCTATCAATTCTGGCTTATTTACTTACGACTTTTAAAAACCGCGGTTCCCCGTGTGGTTGCCGGGGTAGAATACAACCACTGTAAATCTCGCTAGAGACAGAGGGGTAAGGACACCTTCATGTTCATTTTGTCATTTTTTATCATGCTCATTAAAGGTCTTCATCATGACACTGCGTATGAAAACGTCTTAAATGGAGTGTTTACTATAGAATTTGCAGCAACTCTGCAGATTTGCAAGTTAGCAGGTTTCATTGAGGCCCATTCTCCATATTTTATCTTGATGTAAATGGGGGATGAGCCTGACATGTTCGTTCCTGTTAGGCACCATATAACCTTTCATGTGTTGGTGTGCCGTAAATCCCAATTCAATTCAATTCTATTTAAAAATACTACTCAAAATATAAATTTAATTGTAACGCAACCACTTGTTTTTTTGTAGAGATGATTCATATTAAACGCTTGACAAGCCCAACATTTATAAATACAGGTAGACTGCACGACAATCATATTTGGGAATACAGCATTATTTACGTTGACCTTCTCAACCATTTATTCTAATACACCCGCACTATATAGCCTAGTTTAAAATATCTCGTTATATTGAACGATATATCACAGTAATTTGTGCAACGTTAGGAGAATAAGCATTGCGCATTGCGCATTGCGCATTGCGCATTGTAACGTATGCAACGTTAGGAGAGCAAGCAAAGCAATGCGAAAGATTTCAGATGTGTGCGTTATTTTCACATTTTAGGGGTATTAGAATAGAAATAGAGCATCGTTTACGGTGAATTATCTATAATATATCACGGTTTGTCGTTCAATTGTAAACAATAATTTCACTCGCCCTTAGGGCTCGTGAAATTATTGTTTTTACAATTGAACTCCAAACCGTGATATATTAAACGATAATTCACAGTAAACGAGGTTCTATTTCTTAAATATAACTAGATGGGTGTTCCGCAGAACACGTGTGTCGCCTGTCAGCGCTTTGTCAGTATAACAAGGTTTTTTGGACCCAGATAAATGACCTTGACAAACTGGCCTAAGTTTTCGTGAAGAAAAAAAAAAGTATTTAACCCATACAATGACCTTCAGTGTGCCCTTGACATTTATATTTTAGTATGGCCATGTCGATGTTATCATGACAAGTGTATATTGAAAGATTGATGAAGAAATAAAAAGAATTGAGAAAGTTATAACCAACGTTAAGTTTTTGTTAAGAAAATGAGTATTTAACCCATATAATGACCTTCAGTGTCAACTTGACCTTTATATTTTAGTATGGTCATGTCCTATGAACGCTATCCCACTGCATAAGCTCAGCTGATCTCAGATATACTAAGGAAGCTTGTGCTTAAATTTGGTTGAGTTAGGACAAACATGACTTTGTAAGAGTTTGTTTATTTTGTTTTGTATGGTGTTTTACGTCATTTTCAACACATGTAAGGTTATATATGATGATCGATTTTTTTGTGGTGGAGGCAGACCACCCACTTTTCCTGGGTAGAACCAGAACTGTGCACCTCCCGCCATCCGTAAGAATCGACACTTACAAGTCGAGCAGGATTCGGACCCGCAGCGGGAGCTCGACTTAAACATGTAAGAGATATAGACATGTAAACACAGCTAAAAGGCAATGCTTGAGGCAGAGTGGGACGCCGACACCTGAGTGTTTCAACTGAAATAACTTTATCAACTACCATTTAAATGCAAAATAACCTTGGTAGCAAAACCCTTCTACCATCATTTTAATCTAAACTGAACCCTCGTAAACATCTCTCTGTTTTATATTTCAAAATAATGTCAACTGAAACTTGCTATAACCCGAGTTTTTTTTTGTCATTCTTGCACAAAATGTGACAAATATATCTTAGGAGTAATTGTAACTTAAAGCCATGAATCATCCACAGAAACACCGGAGTATTGATAGAAAAACTCATTATAACCTGGAACAGGTTGTAGCTTTTCTGGAAACTAAGACTTCTATCAATACCATTGGAATGACAGGTTTGTACTTCATGGGAACCTGATCTGGTAGCTGTATACCTTCTTTTGTTTGTTTGAATGGTGTTTTACTTCATTTTTAACCCATGCTAGGCCATATAATTATGATGGTCGATTTTTTTTTTGTATGTGTTAGAGGCAGACCACCCTATTTTCCCTGGGTAGAACCAGTACTATATACCTCCCGCCATCCGTAAGAATTGACACTTTCTCCCATTTCTGCTCATGTGAGATAGACATTTTCCTCATGTGAGATAACTCTATCTTACATGAAATGTGACTTATGATGGCATGACGTTATGTCGACGTCGCCTTATTCTGGCGTTAAATCAGCAAAGTCGTTGATTTTATGCCGGTAATAAACACATAATGGGAGAAAAATAATCCATCAAGAGTGATCCATTTGAGATAGGGAAATCTCACCCTCGGGATCAGAATTGCAGCCAGGCACTCGGCAGAGCCTCGTCCATGGTTGCAATTCTAACCCCTCGGGTGAGATTTCTCTATCTCACATGGATACTCATGATGGATTCTTATATTCTCCCATTTCAGCTCATATGAGATAGGCATTTTCCTCATGTGAGATTATAAGAATCTTTAATGGGTATATGGTGAAGATAGGGAATTCCAACCCGAGGTATAAGTGTTTTTATCGGAACCGAGGCTCTGCCGAGGTTCCGATTAAAACACTTACACTGAGGGTTGGAATTCTCTATCTTAACCGAATACCCATGATAGATTATTTTTCTTGCATATCAGAGACATGTTGTGCGTCGACGCCTCCAGCTACTAACGTTTTGCATGTTTTCCTGCATACCGGATGTTGGCGCGCGTGAATTTTATCTCGACCCTAGGGTGAGATGGAAATATCTAGCCCCGGTAAAATGGCGGATATCTTTGTCCGGTATGCAAGAAAACTCTATCTTACATGACATGTGACTTACGACGTCATGACGTTACGTCGACTTCGCCTTATTCTGGCGTTAAATCAGCAAAGTCATTGATTTTATGCCGGTAACAAACACATAATGGGAGAAAAATAATCCATCATGAGTGAACCATGTGAGATAGGGAAAACTCACCCTTGGGATCAGAATTGCAACCAGGCACTCGGCAGAGCCTCGTCCCTGGTTGAAATTCTAACCCCTCGGGTGAGATTTCTCTATCTCACATGGATACTCATATGATGGATTCTTATATTTTCACTTGACAAGTTGAGCTCCCAGTGGTATTCAAACATGCAGCGGTGAGAGGGGAGAAAGTTTTAGACACAGTCTTTACTATCCTGGCCACGGAGGCACCCTGTATACCTTCTGCTGTGCTTCCTCCAAATCTGCCGGGCTTCCTCCACAAATACTATGTAACTTATATGTACGCATCCCTGATGCAGGACAATCTCATTACTAGATGGGTGTTCTGCGGAACACGTGTGTCGCCTGTCAGCGCTTTATCAGGATAACAAGGTTTTTTTGACCCAGATAAATGACATTGACAAACTGGCCTGACTAAGTTTTCATGAAGAAAAAACAATGACCTTCAGTGTGCCCTTGACCTTTATATTTTAGTATGGCCATGTCGATGTTGTCATGATAAGTGTATATTGAAAGATTGATGAAGAAATAAAAAGAATTGAGAAAGTTATAACCAACGTTAAGTTTTTGTGAAGAAAATGAGTATTTAACTCATATAATGACCTTCAGTGTCAACTTGACCTTTATATTTTAGTATGGTCATGTCAATTTTGTTATAATGAGTATATATTGAAAGTCTGATGAAGAAATATCAAGAAATGAGAAAGTTATAACCATTGTCAAGTTTTTGTGAAGAAAATGAGTATTTAACCCATATAATGACCTTCAGTGTGAACTTGATGTTTATATTTTAGTATGGTCATGTCGATGTTGTCATGATGAGTACATATTGAAAGTTTGATGAAGAAATATCACGACATGAGAAAATTAAAGCAAACGTGAAGTTTTCATGAAGAAAAAACTGAGTATTTAACCCATATAATGACATTCAGTGGGACCTTGCCCTTCATATTTTAGTATGGTCATGTCGATGTTGTCACGATGAGTATATATTGAAAGTTTGATGATGAAATATCAAGAAATGAGAAAGTTATAGCCAACGTTAAGTTTTCGTGATGGACTGACGGACGGACGGACGACAAAGTGATCCCTATGTATCACATTTTTCTTCAAAAAGGCAACACAAAATCCATGGCTCAGATCATAGTAAAATACTTCTTTCTGCGCTCAAATCAGAGTATAAAATATTCTTTTTAAATTATCAATAGCGGTGTTCAAAATATTATAATAAAAGTTACAACGTACATTAGCATGTTGGTACATCAGAAATGTATAAGGATGAAAATATGTTTCATGTTTAGTTTATTTGCAAATAAAATGAAACATGAAAACACGATAGACAATGGTGTATACATGGTAAATAGCTAATAAGATGAATATTAAGTTCATATTTCATGCTTTATAATAGTAAGTATATCAAAATTCAATTGTTAAATAATATGAACTAGAGTTCATTTTAGATGGAATCATCAAACAAGTTTACTGGTAGTTTCCAAGTATTAAATATACACAAGTATCAAATTCACATTCCATAACATACCGTATTTCCCCGAATAGTAGCGCCCGGGCACAATGCAAAGGGGGCGCTCTTATATGTTTTATAAGAGTCATACTTAAGCCAATAAATACCTGTGTTTCCAGTAGCCCGACCGACCCTATTTTTAAGGGGCCAACCCTAAAATCTTTTATGAAATAAAAAGAAAAAAAGAAAAAAAAGATAAAAGATTTTTTTTTTTTTTAATTGACGTTCTGAACAATGATTTATCACAATATATCGAGGTAAACTGACATCACAGGGAAACTTTCAGTTGTATCATTTACTTGTATGGGGTTTGTGAGATAAATACATGTAGAAATTCTCACAATATCTTGCTCCAAAAAAAAAAAAAAGAAAAAAAAAATGCCTACCTACCTACCCTATTTATTCAGAGCATGCAATAGGAAACACACCTATGTTTTTTTTTGGCCTTAAAAGCAGTTCTTGACAGATCGTATACCCCAAACAGAGCCTCAGATGTCATTCTCCTAAAATCTAACTAGTTCTTTTTTATTTTACAAAATATTGAAAAATTATTGAATTTGAAGATTTCTAATAAAATGTTAGGGCGCTTGTATCAGGGGAGGTGCTAATATTAAGGAAAATACAGTATGCTATAAATTAAAATTAATGTCAAAGGCATTTAACAAGGAATAAAATCTGAAATTCCATTTTTTTTAAACTGATATATAACAGCACTCCATGATCTGATATAGTATCACAGTGTATAAAAATGTTATAGAAAATATCATATGTGTAAAAAAGTGTACAGAAAACATCTATCTGAAAAGTTCAACATTTAATTAGTTTCATATGAAAATCATAAAATCACAGGTACAGGTACTAAATTATTTTAAAAAAAGAAAAGATATTGCCATTTTAGTATTTTGTATAAATCTTAAAATGATTTGTTAATAAACTTTTAACTTTAAACGTAACTTTTAAAAATAAATAATAGAAAATATAATAATTACCGTATAAAGAAGAAGAATAGTTTAATTTAAATCACAATCACATGACTGGCATGTTAGTACACTCGACCAGCTCAACACTTTGCGCAAAGTACATATTCAGGTCAGTTTGTATAAATCATTTAAAGAAGTGTACTACAGCGTGATCTCCAAACTTTGTTGTTGTTCAAAAACATAAACTATTTTTTATAAAAAATGCAATAGGTATTTATAAATAGACAGTAGTTGGAAAAAAACATTCATGACGGCAATACAACTATACGTACTTACACAACTGTTTTACCATTTGCAATTGCATGATAACGGAATAAGATTTTGCGCTAAAAAACTTTAAATTATACTCCTTTAAAAGATCATATTTTGAATGTAGTATAATTTTACAATTATTTCAATGGAACGTTTTTTAAAGAGTTCAAATAAACTTTCAAGTACATTTTTGCACATGACTATCAAAACGACACAGCCTCCATCATGAGAACCTTGCTCTCAATTATGTCCTTCAGCCATTTCTCTCGGAATCTTGACTCACCAGGTCTGTAAAATATAAAGAGATGATTTATATTTGGAAAAAAATACAGAGAGTAACTTTGTATTAAAGGGACACTCGGCAATCTTGAAGTTTGTATAAAGCAGAAAAATTAGCACCTCGATTTATTAGTCCATAATCAATTTGATTTTAAACCTGCTTGCATATTTAAGAAATAGAACATCATTTACGGTGAATTATTGTGTAATATATCACGGTTTGGAGTTCAATTGTAAACAATAATTTCACGAGCCCGAATGGCGAGTGAAATTATTGTTTACAATTGAACGACAAACCGTGATATATTACAAGATAATTCTCCGTAAACGATGTTCTATTTCTATTCTTATACCCCTAAAATGTGAAAACGCAAACATCTGAAATCTTTCACATTGCTTTGCTTATTCTCCTAACATTGCAAACGTTACAGTGATATCTTTCGCATTGCCTTACTTATTCTCCTAACGTTGTAAACGTTACAGTGATATATCATTGAATATAACGAGATATTTTAAACTAGGCTATATAGTGCAGGTGTATTAGAATATTAAATAAAATTGTGAGTTTTCAAATTACCTTCTTTTTTCTACATAAGTTGTAATATATTAGTGGTGTAATATAATCAACAGTTAATGATATGCGAAAACAATTTGCTTTGAAAGATTCTCGTAATTAATATGCATGACTGCAAAACTGCAAGATGTGCGGAAAAATAACAAGATGCTGCAAGTTTAAACCATAGCGAATAATTCTGGTTAAAATCATATATAATCTGATTAAAAATATAATAAATAGATTATTTAATTGTTGTGATCGATTATATGGAAATCCTTCACTCGATGGTAGGCGTGTGTTGTTTTTCAAACACTCGCTTATGGTCGTTTGTGAAAAGAACCACATGCCTATTTTCTCATAAAGGATTTCCCATAATCGATTCCCAGCAGTTAAATAATCTCTATATAATTTTGACTTTAAATTTAATTTAAAAAAAGATAACAAAATATGGACCTAACATTTTTCTTCTTAATTCTAGCATATATTTTAAATGTATTGTTGATACAATATAATCAACAATTAGTACTACGCAGAAGTTATGTAGAAAAACTAGCGCAACAATGCAACCTTAAACAAATAATTGATGTGTGTCGATATGTTTAAAGGGTCACACGGCAATCTTGATTTGTTCAAAACTTGTGGCGTTGAGTTATTTTTTCAATATTACTTAAATATGTGCAATCATTAATATTCTTATTATCCCTTAACCCGCTACATATATATAATGGACTGTTTGAATTAAGACCATTCCATTTATGTGACAAAGGGGTGTTTTGGGGGAAATGACTGATCAGCAGCCAGACATTGTAAACCCTGATCAGCGCCTGCGAGTTACTCGCAGGTGGATCCGGGTTTACAATGGACGCAGAGGCTATTAATAGAATAGTTCAAAGCAAATTGTTTTTATATGTTACCCACTTTTGATACATATTGTACCAATAATATATTAAACAATTTGGTAGAATAACAAAAAAAATCAAATGCAAGCAGTTTTGAAGTCAAAATGAGGCAGAATGAAGAAATTGAGTTGTGAATGTTAAATGTTTGAATAAAGCTCAAGATTGCCATCTGTCCCTATAAGATATTGATCTAAAAAAATCTAAAAATAAAACAAAAAAGCTTTACTTAGCTGTACATGGTATACTTCGAACGAATGACGTACATAACTATACTTACTATACTTAACCTTTAACAAGTATTGCATTCTGGGTAATCATACATTTTGTGTGATATCTATTGAGAATAAGTGAGATCTGAATAATAACTCGTTGCCGTTTGTGAAATCTGTACACTAAAAGCAATGACATACAAGCCTACAGTTTAAACTTTAGCACAAACTACTAAAGAGCTGTTTTTAAATTCTATGTATAGCTAAAAAACCTCACTTTTCCTAAATTGTACAAACTACATAAATAATATTCCACACAATAATGACCCTGAACTTTTTCCACCCTAATGTAACAGAGGCCTTTTAAAGACCACTTCCAAATTCAAAACTACTGAAGACTGTTTTTTCCCAACTGTGGCAGAACATTTTCAAAAAGATGCAGTCTCTCAGAATTTGAGAAAAAAACATTACTTCTACAATGTGTTTTTGTCTGTTAAGTCAGTTCTGACTGACGAGTCAGTAATTATAAAAATAATGGATGAACATATAAATAAAGCATAGTACTTCTTATTTACTTAACTGATGAAATCTTACATCTTTCCCAAAATGAAAAATAAATATGTGTTCCTTTTCCAAAATGGACAGGACTGAGACTCTTCCCAATTTTGTGATTTTTTTTTTTTAAAAACGTTATCTTTATTTCTAGTTCTCTATATATCGGTACACGCTATTCAAACACATTTAAAACTCAACACTGGGATATCAAAAGTTTGTGTTTTATTTCTTTAAAAACCGTGCATTTTACAGCATAGAAGTTCAATTTTGGAATAAAAAACTTGCGACAAACATAATTATGAGAACATAATTATAATGTTAATAGATTTTGTTTTAGGAAAGTGCCTTAATTAACAGTGCAGAATATACCGCTACGATGTTTTGACAGAGGAGAAGCAACCTAAAACTGCAGTGTTAGTACAAGTGTCCTGATCGCATGTTTAGAGGAGAAGCATTTAGTAGATTTGTTTAATTATGTTTACATGTAACTAACAGTCAGTCTGAATATAATGATTTTAGAAACTATTAATGAGCATACTTATATGATGCTAAGCTCAGTGTATGGAATGAAACAATATGTCAGAGAGACTTTGTTTGGTGTCTTTCATCTTTTTTAACACGTGTGGTTATAGATGATGGTCGATTTTTTTGTGTTGGAGGCAGACCACCCATTTTTTCTAGGTAGAACCAGTACTGTATACCTCCAACCATCCGTAAGAATTCCTTACTTACAAGTCAAGCTTCCAGTGGGATCGAACCCACAGCGGTCAAAGGCGAGAAGGTTTACAACACAACGTCGTTAACCCCTCTGCCACGGAAATGCTGGATATGAATGTCAGCGAGGCACGAATGCCATGGTGATTAGCAGGTGGTGTTCTTGAAAAGATACTGAGGTGTATTTTAGTAACAGTGGTGGTAAAAAAACAGTATAAACTATATTTATTTTACATCGATTGCGTAAAAATGTACAGTTTATACAAAGCATTCTCGATATTACAGATAACATAGTCTTCAAATGGGAGGAAACTGTATGGTGGCAATATTGAATGGCAGATTTACCTCATTTTTATGTTATTAACCGGAAACAACCATCACTGGGACACTCTACATGTATTAGTTTAAACTTATTTATTTTACATTGATTGTAATGAAAGCTCTCTGAACTTATTTTAATCACTCACGATGTCTTCCGGGTAGAACCAGTACTAAGCAAATGCAGATAAAGTGTCTTGCTTCGGGACGCAACACATATGGTCATAGCAGAGATCAAACCCACGACTTTTCGTCCTGGGTCCAATGCTTTACCACTAGATCAAGCACTTCATTATTACATACTACTACATGTTGGAATAAAGGGAAGTAAAAGTATTAGTAAATTTAGTATAAAAAGCCTAAGGGGATGGACAAAAGTAGTTTAAACATGCCATCACTGTCATAGAAGAGCAGTTAAATAACAGAGCCATTTTACACTTCTTTGCAGCGGCCTGTATAAGGCCCCTTCTCCACCCAATGCAGATTTCCCCATTTTTTAAACTTACCTTGGAAATTTCATTCCCCATTTATGGATTTTTACCCCCGATTAAGGGCAAAAGGCCCCTTCCCCAAACCTGGTAAAAAAGCCCTGAATAAGTATGTCACTACTTCTTCTGTTACATGACATTGTTTATGATGAATATGTTTTATTACATTTCTATGGGTGATTGAGATTTCTCAATGAAAAAATATTCATAATCGCTAAATATTAATAACTAACGCTGAACACAAAAATAACTAACTGTCACGTTGAGTTATGACGTCAATCAAGTGTTCCTGACGTCGACGTCATCAGTCGATAACGTTCAATAAAGCGAATAATTTTGGTTAAAATTATACATAAACTTATTTAAAATGTAATAAATAGATTATTTAACTGCTGGGTATGATAATAGGGAAATCTTTCACTCGATGGTAGTCATGTTTTGTTTTGCACTCACTCGCATACCCTTGTTCATAAAAATAACAACATGTCTACCATCTCGTGAAGGATTTCCCTATAATCGATCCCAGCAGTTAAGTAATCTCTATATATCCCATTTATTAAGCTAAATTGTAAACAATAATAAGAGCAATTATTTTCACAACTGAAAGACAAATAGTGATATACATGTAGTACATGAAGGAATTACTATTTCTAATCTAATATGGCTAGAAAATAGTGCACATCAATGGATATCATTGTATGACGTCAACCAATCAACACGCCTTCCATGTCACATCGAAAATGTTCCAGTCATACATAGAAAATATTTCAAACTAGTGTAACAGTAAGGTTTATTAGTAATATATATATATATGTTATAATAAATTATTAAATACTATATATACTGAGGGAAAAAAGTTTAGCAAGTTTTTGTTGCACCCTGAAAATAATACATTTTTGGTTGTAAAATCAAGAAACTACTGCCATAGACACAATATTTTATTAAACACACATCAATAACAGTTGAACATCTTAATGACGTGTCACGTAACAAATAAATGAATGTAGGGGTCAAGCCCGTAAAGTCCCAAAATGGCAGTATATCTTGCATACAGTATTATTTCATCTAAAAAACTTGTTTCCCTCAGTATATATTATACAACTACAGTATCACTGTTTCAGGTATTTCAAGAATAGAAAATAAGATTATGTTTTATTTTTAAGAGCGTTACGGCAGGACATATAAAGATAATTGCAAAGTAGCAAGGGAGTATTAAATACGCCACATTTTGCAGCATTAGATGTTCTACTGTTAACGTAATCATTGTCTACAAGCAATATAAAATGCTTCAAAGCAAGTGGCCTAAAATGGCAGTTAACCGCTCTACTGGTAAAGTCGGTTTTTGGCTGACCACAACAGCTATGATGAAGTAATTGGCATTTAAAATCCACTTACATTGTGACATCTGTGATGGTGTTCATGGGACATGCTAACGACTTTTTATTTTCGAGACCAGTACTCAATCAAAACTTTGGAATAGGACATACATTATTAAATGTACCATCTTAGATGGAAGTTTGCATATTTGCGTTAAAGCCAAATATTTGAAAGGAAACATCCGACGAAGACAATGTGCCATCTTATCAGCTCCTCTGGCCTTTAGCCAGTAAAGATAACTGTCAATATTTTTATTTTTATATAATTATGATCTAGGAGAGCAAAAGCTTTTTTCTACAGTTTACTTACATGTCAACGTTTGCTCTTTTATGTGTAAATAACAAGAATGTGTTAATAAAAATGTATTAATTTTTATTGGAGTTCTACTTTTCAAATTCATTCTAAACAAGAAAAAACATGTTTGCACAACAAAGAGTGCCTAGCACCAGTTAATATATGTAACAGGTCCATTTAGTGATATTACCTCAGCTACAGAAACCATTTGTAAAACACTGAAGAATGGCAGGCGCGTAGCTAAACCATTTTTTAAGTTTGATTGCAAAACTAACAAATCATTGCTTTCAAATACATTTCTTTTTTTTCTCTAAATTTTCCTACACAGCTTCCAGCCTGCATATAGGCAGCTACGCACCTGAATGGTATATAAAACGTGTTATACACAGATGTTTAATATGTTCTTGTTATATAAAAACTGTCCACCAATACTGTTACCAAAGACTAAATTCCATCAAAATACACACAATTTATAGAAATTTTCAAAATCATGAACTAATATTCATCAATAATATGTTTGAGTCTAAAAAATGAAGTAATTTGTATTTATCAAACACTTGAGTGTTCTTAAAGCACAACACTTCAGTTTGGGCTCAACATTTTGAGTTTGTCAGTCTACTAAGACGCAGTCTTATTATCGCAGATTTGGGTCTGATTGTTAGACTGGAACATATTGATGAATATAAGTCCCTTCCAATGAGAACTGAGTCATAACTTACTTGTGTACCAGTCTGTTGGTTTCAAACACATAGTAAACATCTACAGGATGAGACTGAAAGACAAAAGAAGATAACAAATTTAATTTCTACCAATTAAAATCATTTTGACATAAATTATGCCGTTAAATCTAGAAGTTAATTTTGCAGAAGCATAGACCTTCATACACTGGATTCGAAACAAGTCTTAAATCCAATTTATCCACCGAATAATAACTAACCCATGAATACTTGCACCTAAAGGTAAGGTTTTTACGCGCATGCGTGTTGCGTTAAGTTACGCACCGTCTTACGAATTGATCAAATCAATGTAAGAAAACGTTTTATACATATCGTTGTTAATATATATGTTTCGGGAATAGTACATAAGTTAGATGGATCATTTAAAGATGATAAGAGAGATAATTCTTGGTTCTTTATAGCGATGTCTGTTTAGCTTTAATAGTTACAAACTTAATAGCGAAATATCCTTTCATTTGATCGTATGTGAACTGCAACAGTGATGTGAATGTTCTAAAAACAAATTAGTCATTTAGTGTTGTACAATTTATTATTATAAACTAATGTACATTATCCCTTTGTTTATTTTATATGTAAGGCTAGCATATATTTGCAAGTCATCTACTTACATTTGTATACATTTTATGAAAGCAGACGCTGAAAATCATTGCAGCATAATATCGGATGTCCACGTCAATTTTTTTATTTTATATAAAGCCGAGAATAATAATTATAGGGCAATATATAAAACCGTGGTCAAATTTAAGAAAACATATGCATGTATATCAAATATATACCATTTTTGGATAATTTTCAATGGAGAACAATACACACATCTTCAAAGATGTATCTTGGGAAAAGACTGCCAGAATGATATATTATTATTATTATTATTATTAACAGCCAAACTGTGATTCCGATTTTCATATAATATGCATGCACGGTCAGATTAGCTCATGCATGCTTCAACTTCAACTGTATTTTGTAATAAAACAATGAGTTAATAACTTCATGTCAGTTGTTATTTAGTCAAATATAATCACACATGACATTAATTACAACACCCTGTTTTCCTGAGTCTACCGTGTTATATTAAGCCAGATAAACAGATCAAAGACTGTGAACGAATCAATTCTATCCATTTGTGTTATACTGAATATGTGTAATGGTCACGCTCGATCGGTTGTCGTATCATTTTCAAACCCATGTCGGCATATTGTCACCTTTTGAAGTGTAGTACCAAATATAATTCAAAGTCATGTCGGCATACTGTTTCCTTTTGAAAGGCAGTAAAAAAATAATACAATAGCGTGGGAAGTGAACGCACCTTGACTTAATTATATGAAATCTAGGATGAAAATTGACATATAGAGCCCTGATAAAATGGGTGCTAAATCCAAGTTGTTGTTTTTTCGTGAGACAATGATTAAGATTTAGTGCGAAATGTAAATGTAGGAATTCAAAAATATGTTGCTGTAAAACAATCATGGATATGCCTACAGGTAAGTGAGTATCATACTCTCTACGAACATCTTTTGAAAAAATATGTGTTTGTATGCTAAGTTTTCTTTAAATTCAAAATGAGCCATGATATCTACGGGAAAAATGCTATAATCAACCTGCAAGTTTGAACATCATGTCATAAATAAATCGAAATGGTTAATTTCAAAAAGGTATAAAATAGTTACATTTTTAAATAAATGACGCATTCTGTTTGTTTTTTTACCAATTTCAATACACAAATCTGAGACCTAAACAAAAGTTTTCTTGACAGTTAAGACTAGAAGACATGCATAAAATACATGTCTATGAACGGCAGAGAATCTGTGCTAGGCATAAACACTCAATCCATTTCACACTAAAAAGTTAATCCAAAAAATATTTTGATATGAAATACATTAGTTTATGCATTGTTTGAATGGCAAAACATGTAAGGATGTTGTTGTTTTATTTGGTAGTCAGGAAGCTAAATACTCACTTTAGGTTTTATTTTTGAGACCTGGAATGTGAAATATACACATGCTGTAGCTCTGGGGATGGGTTTCCTGCGGGTTGGGACGCTCCAGCGTACCCGATATCTGTGTCGGACGTCAAACTCGTGTTCGTCTAGACCCAGATAATCTATACAGTACAGCCAACTGTTGTCATACTTCCATGTCTGGTAATGATAATAATAACGACTTTTTACATGATCTTCAGCACTTTTATGATTTATATCAACACGATCTATATTAAGACAAAACTCCTTGGATAAATATGATATTTTTTTATTTTATGATGCTCCTTGCATTTGATGACATATTATTATTTCATGTTTTCTCTATTACACATGACTGTATGACAAAAATCAAACTGAAAGAAGCATTTTTTTTAATAAAATCAACATTATATGTTACATATACAGGATAAATAGAGTTTAATTAACATTGTTAAAGTGATACGGGAAATAATTCCCGAGTGAGAAAGATTCTTGCGATATAGAAACGAGTGCGTTTTCGCACGAGTTTCTATATCGCAAGAATATTTCTCACGAGTGAATTATTTTCCGTATAACGACAAAAATGTTAATTAAACTATATAATATATATTCTGTGATGAATTTCTTTCCACTCGTCTTTTGACACAAGTATTCCTTCTTCTGTCACTCCTTTGGCGAAAGTGCGGAGTAATAGCATGACGTCAATTTGTGACGTAATAACGTGACGTCTATCGTTTAGTTCATAACATTTGGCTACTGTGCTATCTTGCGCTCTAGGCGAGATAGCACAGTAGAGGAAGGGATATGTTATAGATTTTCTCAAACAGGGAAATTTCTATAATTCATCACAGAATGTATAATATAGTCAAATATTAAAAACAACAGTAAATACAATCCCATTTCCTAGTAAATTCATGAAACTTGATTTGTAAATTGCATTCAGATTCACTATATATTATTAGAACATGCAATGAGAAGGGTTCTTGTCCGTATTGGAAAAAGGAATGTATTTTGTTAAAATAAACATAAAGTTCAGCAAAATTATATATTAAAAGTTCAATAAGAAAAGTGACAATTATTTATGGAAAACATTACTTCTAATTACTCTCACCTGTACAAAATGATCAATTTTTGTCTGCGCCAGCTCCACTGTGAAATCCCCTACAGATAACCAGGCAATATTGTCTACCACATAATCATCCTCTCTCACTAGTGTTGAGTCACGTGAAAACTCACTGAACTTAAGTGACTCGAAAGTCTTTTCCTTCTCTGACATGAGAGATACATTTGTTTCCAGTCTTTTTATTGCCATCTCTATGACATTGTCTACAAGATTTTTTGCTTGCTGGGCATATGCATCGTCTGACGCCATGGTGGATGTCTGATTGTTAAAACTGAATGTATCTGGAAAAAAAAATATATTGTCCATAAATATTATAATTTTTTATTGCATAATCTTTTCAGGGTATAAGATTTGTATGTTTCGATCATGTATACTGAAAGGAAAAAGAAACGCAGGGTGCGTACTTCCGCTATATATTGTATGTTTAATATGCTACTGCTAAATCGAATGGTACAGGGCGACATTAGGCCTGTCCTTTTAGAAAGAAGGTTTAAACAGCACTGAACAAACCAATGGTTACCCCTTTAAAGTTTCATTATCGTCAGAATGCGTATTTGGCTCAAGCAGGTGAGCAAACTTAGGCTTTAAATGTTTCAATCACTTAACATTAAATACAGAACTGAACTGGCTCAATTTTTCAAAGAGGAACTTCAGCATTTATGAATTTTATTGTTACAACGTGTACTGTGATTAAAACGTCTACAACATCACAGTTGTGTCCTTTCTCCTAATTAACTGCGTTTTTTTTCTACAAAACATCTTGGGATTTCCTTGGAATATATATGGAATTAAGTGTGCAATATATAGCGGAAATACGCACCCTGCGTTTCTTTTTCCTTTCAGTATACTTCTGGACTGTGTTAAAAAAATTTAGTTTCTTTAAGATACCAAGGGAGTACGTTTTAAAACAGGGACCTGACTGCATTCAATTTTGGGATTATAGGCAGCTATATAGATCAGCAGTTAAGAAACTCATTTGGTCTTATACTGTTTATACTGTAGTCGAAACCGGTTTAAAGAAATAGTTTCTTAGGCCCGTTTAGAATAGGCTGTTTTCCCAGTCTGGTTATGATTTTTTTTTTCAAAAGTAAATGACTTCCGGTTCCTTATTGGTTTTGGTCTGAATTTATTAGGATGATTTGCCCAGTGTTTATTTCTATAAAGCCTACTTTTAAAGGAATTAATGGTGGGTGTCTCAATCACTGTGTCTGAGTGTTTGTTCCAAGATTCTATGACTCTGTAAGCAAATGAATTTTTCCTAATATCAATTCTTGCTCTTTTTTTTTAAAATAGTTTTTTGGTGTTTCCCCTTGTGCCAAGATCAGGTGCCTGAGTGAACAGTTTATTTTTGTCAATTGTCTGGTTATGATTTTTTTTTTCAAAAGTAAATGACTTCCGGTTCCTTATTGGTTTTGGTCTAAATTTATTAGGATGATTTGCCCAGTGTTTATTTCTATAAAGCCTACTTTTAAAGGAATTAATGGTGGGTGTCTCAATCACTGTGTCTGAGTGTTTGTTCCAAGATTCTATGACTCTGTAAGCAAATGAATTTTTCCTAATATCAATTCTTGCTCTTTTTTTTTAAAATAGTTTTTTGGTGTTTCCCCTTGTGCCAAGATCAGGTGCCTGAGTGAACAGTTTATTTTTGTCAATTGTATCGATATTATTTAAGATTTTACCACTTATATAATTGGAGAACTTCAGTTACTCCTTGGTCTTTTTTGTTTATTACCTTGGAATTTCTTCTATTTTATACACATTATCCTTGATATAAAATACATTGGATTCATCATCATTATTGGGCAAAATAAAATTATACCTGTGTTTATACTGTAACATTGCTGAAAAAAATAGGGTAGGTAGGTAGGCATTTTATTTTATTTTTTTATTTTATTTTTTGGCGAAGTTACATTTAAGGGGGCGATGAACTTTGATGAATAGGAAAATGTGGTATTTTAAAAACTACAATAGATAACAATATGAAATTGTGTATGTTTTATTGTTTCCCAAAAGGCCTGGTAACAACTGGCTCTTTTCCCAAACACTTGCAATTATAAAAAAGGGGTAAAACAGTTTTAAATGTTTTCCGCAAGTCCGAAAGAGGGTCAGCTCCAACAGCAATGAGTACATGAGTCGGTTGGGATCAGTCCAGCTCCATACAGTGTGATCTCCAGTGGGGCCTGACATTTTATGAGTGACTTGACTTCCATGCTCTTCCTGAATATATGACATCAGGAAGGATGGGGGACCCACAGGTGTAGTCAAATTCTGTGGTCGACATAACCAAGAGCAGTTCTTGCCTCCCAGACAGCTGACAAATATTCAAAGTTATAATGTCAAATGTTAATTGACCATTTGAATAGTTTTGTAAAAGTGTTGACTTACATGTATATTACTTCTCTAACATCATAAAGTAATAAATATTTATAAATTTCTCATGTTAGTTATTATGAGCCTATACTGAGGTTGAGTTCAGAAAATTATTATGGAACGGCATACTTCTTCAAGAAGTTATAATGCAGTAGTTGTCGATGCCAATGCTTAGTGCTGAGAAGCAAGTAAACATATGCACATTAATATTACTATTTTAGAAACAAACTTACGACAGGTGGCCAGGAACTCTGGGCATTTACCGACCTGTTTGTGGTACTTGTCAAACAATTCAACAATCGATTCTTTATGGAGAGTGCACGCCATAACATTGAGCGCTTCCATGTGCTGACATTTTTGAAACTGTACAGCCAAAACAGCTGTCAAAACAGCACCGCGAAATTGAAAATTGCACCGTGATCGCATGAACATTATTATTTGTTTTTTTTTCAATAAAATAAAAAGGAGTCGGGGGTGTTTTCAGAGGGTCGGTCGGGTTACAGTAAACTCAGGTATAATTATATTTAGCCTTGGCAATATTTAGGTGTTTGCACTTTTTAGCATTAAATGTCATAAATTTGCGATTTTTTAGCCCAGTCACATGCAGTGAAGATACTGTCCTGTAGGTCAATCGCACTCTGTGGGCTATTTATGCTTGAATAGAATTTTGTGTCGTCAGCAAAAGGTTTGGTGGTACAGGACATGGTGTCTGGGAGGTCATGTAAATAAGAAACAAAACAGGCCCAAGAACACTGCCCTGGGGAACCCCGCTTGTGACATCCCTCAGATCTGAGACCTGTCCATCGACCATCACCCTTCATTTTCTATTTGTCAAAAAATCTTCTATCCAGTCATATATCCTCGGCCTCTTAGTTTTCGCACACTTAGCGATAATTGGTATCATAATATCAGTGAAAAGTATACAGTTAACCTAATAAGATGCTAGATGGAATAAACTATTCAGTCTGCAGCAAACCTAAACAGTTATCAAATTTAATTTACTTTTCATCTGATAAGATTTGTAACTGTATGACCTATATATTTTTTCTTGTGGTAAGCGGCTTTAGTTTTCGCACATCAAAAGTGATGACGGAATTCACACAAGAAACGCGCGCATACGTCATTTCCTGAATTGTCCGAAATCACAAGGTGTGCGAAAACAGATGGTGCGACGATAGTTTACCATAAATGCCCACAGATTTTACCTTACTCAATAACCTTTTTTTTTCATTGGGTATTTTGGGCTGCTATGAAGTCCAGATAAACGACATCGACTTCCTCACCGCTATCTATAGCTTCTGACCAGTCATCAAGACACTCCAATAATTTAACTGTGTAGCACAATTTGAGGACCCAGTTTTGAAGTGTCACTGTCAAAAATTAAATTATGGTTGAGCCTCATCAACCCGAGACTGGGAGTTTGAACACGTTGAATATAGTGTGCTATTTAGAAAGCCTAGTTCTGCAAAAAAAACATCCTAGAGCATATGTCACAGCATTTCTTATTTTATTTCACCTGTAAGATTTATTCGCCAATTGCCATGCCAAAACGTTTATTTTGCCACCATATTGTGTACTTTGTTGTTACTATGAAGCCGTCTTCCGAATAACCAATCGGAAAGAGTTTTACTAATATAAAATTAGCTGAGTTTCGATCTTTCAACCAAAGTTTATTTACAGAAACTTAAAGCCGGAATCCAGTTAAGTCTTGTCCAATGAAAACCGACGAAAGAACATCTGACCTTTTGATTTGTCAATAAAAAACCAAAACAAAAATGGCGGGTGAAGGCGAAGAAAAGGAAACTTTAGATTTTTCAACATCACGTTCTGCCTGTAATTTCAACTTAGCCAGATTAAGAGAGCGAGTTAAAGAATATATAGACAAGGTAGAACATTATCAAGCAATTCTGGTATGACTATTTATTTCAAGTATACATAATCCACATGGAACAGTTGAATCGTGCTGTTAAAATTACGTGGGTGGGGAAATTAAAAATATATAGCTGATTTATGAATCTTTTCAGTGATTATGCTGCTTTCTTCTAACCTAGCCAGGACAACACTTTCTGTGCATGTGCGATTTATATCTGTCATAATAATGGTAATAGGTCATAAAAACTATTAAATAAGTCCCATTTTATGATTTTTTTTTAAATTAAACTTTAAAGATTAAACATCATTGTTGTAACATCTACCAAGAACATCTTTGTCAGTTCGCTTTTGAAGCCAAATATCAGACTTTGGTTTGGTCAATCTCTATGAATTTAATAAGTGCGCGTGATTCAGTGTACATGGTGGTCCACTTGCATATTTTATTTTAGACCAGTTAGAAGACATGTTCAATGTTATGGCATGAGTGTCGAGGTTAAAAGTGATGTAATATGAATATATAATTAGATTCTTTTTAATTGATAATAGTCAAATAGGCAGCAGTGCCCTTTTACCCTTCTTTGTAGACGCCGATATACGGCGTCATCTTCCCCAAGCAAAAAACGTCACTTTTTTCCCCAAAATAACCATAAAAATTACCCTCTTTAAGAATAATTTCCCATTCAAAATGTTGTTCGTCGTAAAATCATCTATATATAACCGCACAGAGTTCTATTTTTAGCCTATGTTTTCTATTACAATGCAGGGTTTACATTTGAAATAACAGAGTGAGCCAAACAAAATTGTATGAATCGCCTCGGTTTTCATCGTCACATCGCTGTAGTCTAGGTCATTTGCGACGCTTGCTTGTTTTCAAGACAAACATCTAGAAAAGTTCTCTTAAACAAAGTTTGACATTTGTCGAGATTCTGGTATCGTTTCTGATTTGTATTAACAATTAAGCGTCGAAGATAATCAAGACCAAGCATAATTTTCAACAACCGAGTAAAGTTGATCGTGAAAAATTGTAATAAATTAATCAGATCCAAGGCATAAGTGATTGATGATCGTCAAATGGATTAATCAGAACGACTAACTCTTACTGTTATGCCAAGCAGAGATCAGTCTGGATAGCTCAGTGGATAAAGCCTTGCCCTTTAGAGCTAAAGGCCTCCACCTGGTGTGGGCTTGAGCCATGGCGATACCTCGTCGGATTCATCATTGGAATATCTTTATACGTCCCTTTGAGATCGCAGAAAAATGTTTTTTTATTTATTTTACTAAGAAGAAGATTTTTTATTATTGATTTTGTTATTAACAAATTAAAGTTCAAAAATATAAGGTCATTGATACATAACATGATATTCATGCAGTTTTCTAAACATTGTTAGGATATTTTCTATTCTCAAATCTTATTGTTCTATAGATAGAAGACAAGCTAATCAAACTGTTGAAATAAAAATCCAGATAGTTTTACCTATTTAGTAAAGCCAAACACTACGTGTATATACAACTTAATAGTCATACTTTAAAAAATAAATTTATAAGTAAGTAATGTCATTTGCTTTTAATTTCAGCATCACTATGAATCAGCGCTGTTTTGGGCAGATAAAGTGGTCTCATTATCCAATGGTAGGTTTAAATAAAATCCGAGTTTGTTTTGTTGGGTTTGAGTTCTAGACAATCATGCAGGGCAGGAAAAAATTATCGGAGTTACTCGTCCTACATAATATTTAAATGGCCAAGTTGGTAAATTGTTTAAACATTTTTCTGAATTTCTACTTTTCCTGCATGAATGAGTGGACTTTTCGTGCTCTGATCATATTATATAAGGCATTTAAACTAAGCCTCAATGATTCAATGTAAGCTCGGTGCATTGTGGTATATTCCCACTTTGATGATAGTCCAATAGGAAGTACAGTTCTTCACTTTTCATATAGATCTGACTATAAATGACATTGATTCTGAGATGCCACAAAGCACTGACACAGAATGTTACTATACATTGATTCTGAGACAATCACACATTGTCTAGATCCCAAATTAATGACAGCAGACCTTACACATAGTCTGGCATCTGCCTGCTTTTGGATACTCATCCTCTTGAACAAATCGATAGATTTTCGTGAAACTTGACAGGATTTTTGCTCTTTATGTTTGTCCAAATATGAGGTAGAAAACCAGTATGGCCACTGCAACTCAACTTAAAATAGATTTTAAAAATGGAAGTTTTGTGATCATTCTTTCTTTAAAACCATCAGTGTTATAGATTTGGAACCTGTACTAAAATAACTGGAATGACATTAAGTAAACATATTCTTTTTGATAAGCTGTCAAACATGGCCACCAGCTCTATCTTTCTTTGCATATATCTAAATTGTATACACTTTCAAGTTTGTGATTTCTCTAAATTTGCTGTAATATTTTTGCTTCCGAAGGGAGTTTCCATATAGTTATCACACCATCCATTCGTTCGTTCGTATGTACGTCCGAAACATTCATGTCTCGGCTATAACTTACTGAAAGGAATTTCATAAAACTTCCATTGACGTTAATCACAATGAGAGGTCCTTACTTAAAGGTCACAATCGCACTTGCAGGTCAAACCGTCAAAGGTCAAATGAACTTTTGGGCAATTGTCACTTACTGGTGGCATTTATTGTTTTAAAAATTACCATTGATAGATTGACCTCATGTCTGATCTGGCTATCACTAAACACTCGGTTTCAGTAGAGCACTTTAAGGTTATAGGTGTATGTTATTAGTGACATAGAAAATAAAAACGTTTGATTTGTAAATAACCAAATTTGCATTGATCAATATTTTGTTTGGCTTAAAAAAATTCAAGCCTGAAAATCAAAAGATTCATGCAACTTAGAATGGTGGTAATAACTATTTTCTCATTTCTTTCATTTTGCTGTCCCTTATTTTCTCCCTTGATTCAGTTCTTTACAAATTCTTCCAGGGGCTGTGGATGACGTATACTGGTATGCCCAGACCCTGTATCACACGGGTCAATATCACAGGGCAGCACACCTCATTGTCAGTCGCAAACTACACAAGGTAACACCTCATTGTCAGTCGCAAACTACACAAGGTAACACCTCATTGTCAGTCGCAAACTACACAAGGTAACACCTCATTGTCAGTCGCAAACTACACAAGGTAACACCTCATTGTCAGTCGCAAACTACACAAGGTAACACCTCATTGTCAGTCGCAAACTACACAAGGTAACACCTCATTGTCAGTTACAAACTACACAAGGTAACACCTCATTGTCAGTCGCAAACTACACAAGGTAACACCTCATTGTCGGTCGCAAACTACACAAGGTAACACCTCATTGTCAGTCGCAAACTACACAAGGTAACACCTCATTGTCAGTCGCAAACTACACAAGGTAACACCTCATTGTCAGTTACAAACTACACAAGGTAACACCTCATTGTCAGTCACAAACTACACAAGGTAACACCTCATTGTCAGTCGCAAACTACACAAGGTAACACCTCATTGTCAGTCACAAACTACACAAGGTAACACCTCATCATCACTTCTGAATTGTATATACTACTCACAGTTTGGTAAGCACCATACCACTCGTTTTCAACTTCACAATTTCACCACAAATACCATGCAAAACTGTATTTTGTAAGGTGGCATGCAAAAATAAACCAGAAAACTGTTTTCTAATCAGCTTTTGACAATAAAATAAGGAATTTCACACAGGTAAATTGATCGTATAACAAAACTAATTGTTGGGTTTTATGCTGTTGGTAAAACCAGCCACTACAAAATGTCAAATTGAAATCTTGGTGCTTAGCATTTAAGCGGGGGTATTCATCACCATAAGTGATACATGTAGTTCTAGTTTATAGTCTGTCAGTAGAACTTTATTCCGGAGCTTAACATCACATATCTACCTCATCAAAGTCCATAATTGTATTATGTAATTTTGAATGTCTTTGTCGCCTTATGTTTTCAGAATCATATATGCTGTAGATACCTAACTGCTAAATGTCATGTAAGTGTGAACATTTTCACTATTTTTGTAGAAAAAAACATAGTTTTGTTTCTTCATCTTACAGAAAAATAATGGCAGGAAAATGGATACTTTAGAATTGTTTTCTGTATTAATTTGCTTTAACTATTCTATACCTTTTGTAAGCTATTCACTTTTAAGGTACTTCTTGATTAACTTCCTGGGTAGAACCAGTACTAAGCAATGCAGATAAAGTGTCTTGCTCAGGGACACAACGCATATGGTTATGGCGGGGATCGAACCCACGACGTTTGAATCATGGGTCCAACGCTCTACCACTAGACCACAGCACTCCACTAAATTAAATTGATACAAGTAAATTTAATGAGCCATAAAACCTCAAAGAAATGGAAAAGGTACTTCCTCACTTGAGTTATGCACCACTGGCTATTTTAAACTTATTTTTAACAAATCACCATTTGTAGATATCGCCAAAGTGATTAATGTGACAGCTGTTTATAGCTCAGTCAACTGGCCTGCTTCTGATTTTTTTACTATGCTATAGATTCAGAACCAAAGCTAGGGGAAAAACAGACATTTGAAATCGCCCTACGCCTTGGGGCAATTTCGGCGAGACTTCGGCAGATTCTTTGAGGCTTTGAAAAAAACATGTTATGTTAAAAATGAATGAGTAAATTATATATTTATTTGTTAATTTTATAACTTGTGAGAAGCTGCAAGTGACGTCAAGAATTGTAACTGTTAGATCAACAAATGACTTTGTCACATTTATTAAAACGTGTCGCGAATAAAATCAGCTAAGCGCTAGTATGTGGTCTAATCAGGCCATGCCGGTATCTGCAAGTAGTATACTGAAAGGAAAAAGAAACGTGACGCGAGAATTTCCGCTATATATTGTATGTACAATATGATGCTGTTAATCAAATGGTACATGGCTACGTAAGATCTTTCCTTTCGGAAAAAAGAAAACAACCCGTAACACAGCAAATAGTTTTCCTGCAAAGTTTCATTATTGACAGAGTACGCGTTTGGCTCAAGCATGTGAGCAAACTTAGGATGCAAAATTTTGCAAACTCTTTACGTTAAATACAGTACTGAACTGGCTCAATTTTTCAAAGAGGAACTTCAACATTTATGAATTTTTTGTTACAAAGTGTACTGTGATTAAAACATCTACAACATCACAGTTGTATCCTTTCTCTAACTAACTGCAACTTTTTTTTTTTTACAAAACATCTTGGGATTTCCTTGGAATATATATGGAATTAAGTGTGCAGTATATACAATATATAGCGGAAATTCCTGTGTCGCGTTTCATTTTCCTTTCAGTCTATACATATGCATAATACGGTATTGGCAGGCTGAGACTTATGAGAATACTGATTCTTTTTGCAGTATGAATGTAAGGAGTACCAGGAGGCTCTCAACATCCTGGACTTTGTGGAGCCCAACACAGTGCAACCAATCAACAAAAGGATGTCCTTCAACATCAACCAGAGTCTTTCTGAGCCACCAGACACCTCAACCAAGAGTGTAAGTCAGTGTTCTCTGCATATCTCCCTGCTATTTATGCCCCCGCTTTGACAAAGTCAAGTGAGGGCTATATTGGAATCAATGACACGATGGACGTGTGGTCAGTTATTGTGTACAATTACATGACTATCTCGTACGACATTAGACCAAATCCAAAGTCCCATATATTGTTTCCTGCATTGTCATTTGAGGAGTAAAATGTAAAACCCTTTTTCCCAATTGGAGTGAAAAAATAAAATAAAAAAATAAATATTTCTGGTAAATATTTTAGATCAGAACTTCAAACAGAAAATGGGGGAAATGTATACTTTTAGGGGAGAGTAATGAAATACTACAAGAGAATGTATACATGTTAATGTTTTTGGAAAGTATTTAAACATACAATATTGTTTTTGATTGATAGTGAAAATGTCCCACTTTAATGTCCCACTTTAAGGCAAAACAACTTGAATTTTCCCAATTGAATGGCTACCGGTAACATTTCCTAAAGGGTAAACAAAGTCGCTGTATATTCACCTATATTTTCTTTGCAAACCACATGTTCCCATGTTCCATTTGCTTTATTCAGCTGGAGAGTTCTGTGAACCTGTTACGCGGGAAGATCTACGAGGCAATGGAGAACAAGGCACTGGCCATGGAGTGTTACAGGGAGGCCCTTAGGCAGGACGTGTACTGCTTCGAGGCATTCGATCTCATTGTTAATCATCAGATGCTCTCCGCTCAGGAAGGTAAATTAATCCTTTTTATATTAAATTGAGGATCTTACATTCGTGCTAATTTGTTATTGAATTTATTAAACGAGTTCAGGGTTCTGGAAATATTTTGAAAATCCACTTGCCCAGGGCAAGTGGATTTTCAAAAGTCACTTGCCCTGCCCATAATGTCACTTGCCCCATATTTAAGAACACTTAATTGCCCCAAAAATTGGCGCTGTACCATTATTTGTGTTAAACGGGACGGACCGCCACATACTTTGGACCATTATACCTAGAAAAGGAAGGGAGAATGTATTTTATGAATTAGTAAATACATTGTATTTATTCATATAAAAAAATAAAATGGTTGCATTTTCTTCTTTTGTGTCTTATTACATATTTGTGTTATTTAAATCATAAAATGATGAGACAGTATACAAACTCATTTTATTCTGCCCTCCCACCCCACCAATCACCACACACACAACCCCATCATTTTTGATGACCATCCAAAAAAAATGCTTGTCAGCTAGTGTATGGGACTTTTAATATGTCACAGTGTGTACAATTAACCAGTTGACAGAAAAAAAGAAGCTGTTGTATTCCTTCAAATGTGCGACAAGCAGAGAAACAAGACAAAAACGTTATAAAAAAGTTTGTAGTTTTGTGCCATATATGCCCAATTTCAGCAACCATGGTAACGTTTCTACGGTTTTATATTTTAACTAAAGGGAATTAGATGAAAGCAAGAGCATGAAAAGGGGTTCCCTTACTAGGGTTCCATAGGAATTGTTTAAGAAGTAGTAGCAGTAACAGCGAAAGTTCAGAACTCGAGAAAAAAGTTTAGTGATTATTCCGAAATTGCGAAAACCCATGACATGCGCATATCGCTAAGTTATTCAACTTATTTGTGTAGTATGCACTTCCATATACGTTTAATTATGGACTATATCAATGAAATACACCAAATACCTCATTAAAGCGGATTGATAAGCGAGTGCTTCGAGTAAAAGAAACGTATTTTCGTTACGAAAAATTCTTCGGCAAAATTATAATAAACAAAAACATAACGTCACGTGGGTCTGTCAATCCTTATTTTGACACATAAAATTTGCAAATTAAGAAAGAGTTTTCTGATTTTATTGGTGGAAGGTCCAAATGACGTTCAGAGATTATCTGAAAGTAGCTATGTTTATGGTTGGAAGGTCACGGTCATAATTTACGCGATTTCATTGGTCGATGGATACACGTCTGACGGTCGTGTCAGGATAAATTGTGATAAGGTTGTTGTTTTCAAACGGTGTGAAATGCGCGTGTGGGTTAATTAGTTGTTTATTAAAATAATGCCACAAATTAAGCTGCCTGGGGCGAGATTGTTGATTGTACCGAAAGTTGTTTGATCTTATTAACAATCGCTAGTGGCGAAAAACAGCGGCCAGTTTTACTCAGTTATCAAAATGAAATTCTGATATGGCTAGTTTGCCACTTGATTTGTTCTGGAAAGGAAATGTCCGTCGGGCAAGTGGCGGGCAACAAGATTTGCTAAGGTCACTTGCCCGCACCCAAAATCCACTTGCCCGGGGCGTCGGGCAACCGTATTTCCAGAACCCTGGAGTTGTCAGAATGATAAGATGTGACGGCTTGCGAATGAGTTTAATAAATTGAATGATAATTATAAAATCATTTGTCAACTTCAAATGATTTCACATTCTTGTTAAAATATTAACTTATATTGCAGAGAGAGAGCTGCTGGATTCAATGCCATTTAGTTTGCAATGCCCAGGGGAAGAAGAGGAATTAGTCAAATATTTATATGAAAGTAGATTAAAAAAGGTATGCTGGTTCAAGTGAAGCACGTCTATTTTGTATAGCGATAAGGAACAAAAGTATCAACATTATTCATAAATTATTAATATTATTATTTCAAATAAATATGGAACATAATACCATAAATACTTATTATACATGAGACAATTATTTTTTATGCAAAATTTACAACAGTTGTTCCTATTAACAGGTTTTGCTTCAGATATGCATTTCTACTCATAAAACTATTTAAATTTAAAACCGTTGCCATATGCGTTGATTTCATTGCATGGACATTTTGTGTGTCTTGTTTCAGTATGCGAAACCACAAGACGCCGTAGTTCCAGAATCCCTGAGTCAGCTGAGTGATAACCTGGACATAGTGGTCAACCTTGCCGAGAGACATTATTATAACTGTGACTTCAGAGAGTGCTATAAACTAACCACCAGGTAAAAAAAAAATTCTTTCATTATACATTGTTTCTACAGAAGAATAGAATACAAGAATCTTGCATGGGTATCCAGTGAGGATAGGGAATTCCAACACGAAGTATGACTGTTTTTATCGGAACCGAGGCTGCTGTGCCTCGGTTCCGATTAAAACACCTATACCGAGGGTTAGAATTTCCCTGTCTGGACCAGATACCCATGATTGATTCATTTTCTTGCATACCATTTACATTCTCCATATTCTAAATTGAGTCGCCAACTTCTAATGTTTTGCATGTTTATTTTAATACACAATGATGTTGTGCAACTGCCATTGTTGAATTTAGCGCGCGACTTCTTTTTCCCCCTTGTGCAAGATCAGGCTTTCCATATCATCCATGTAAAATATGGATAAGCTTATCTGGTATGCAAGAATATGTTATATTCATTAGGTATATATCGCATTTTGAATTTGAACCATTTTAATGCTCGATGACTGAGCATTAATCCTTTTCAGATTGCCCTGCACAGAGCACATTGAAAAATGATAAGCGCAATAAATAAAAAGTCGGGAACCGGTGTAATAGGGCATAACCTGCATTTTTGTCTCGCATTTTTCGAAGAAAAAAAAGATTCACAAGAGGTACTTCTGGTGATGACGGCCGTGTCAAATTCAATTTTTGCGTTTAGATCACTTAATAATAACTAGTATACTAGAAACTTCAAACTTTGATTATAGTTGTATCTTGGGTAGTACAACTTGATGTCGGGCAGTAAATGTTGGTGTGACCTTGACCCTCCAAGTATGGTGTAATGGTCACTTAGTTCTGTTTCTGTCAGATTACATGCAGAAGATTAACCAAATGTTGTTAATGTAACTCAGCATGAGTTGCACCCATTTAGACATATTTCATGCGTTTTAAAGTGAAGAATAGGCAAGAAATTTAGTCCTAACCCTCTGCATATATTTATCATGCAGATGTGCACTTTTCTGCCTAATAAAGGGGTGACCTAATAAATTTTACTTAATTAAATACTGACCAACAAAGCAAATCAATGCGAAATCCCTCGGCGTTTATTGTACGTAACGTTATCTGACGTCGTAAACAAAACAAAAACAACATGGCGGCGTCCTCGATAAGCGTAACATTCTGCGAAATAGATAATAATAGTAATTCCTACAGAAAATTTGTATAATCTGCATGATAAATAGAATATTATGTCAGTGCCTTTTACTATCAAGTTTATTAGGCTCTGCACGAAAACGATGAATGGCTCGGCAGAGCTTCGCCATTCTTCGTTTTCTAAGCCTCGCCTAATAAACTTCATAGTAAAAGGCACTGACATAATATTCTCTATATAATGGACTGTTCTTTCTTTGAATTAAGACCATTCCATTTATGTGACAAAGGGTTGCTTTGGGGAAAATGACATCAGCAGCCAGACATTGTAAACCCCGATCAGCCTGCGACTTATTATAGTTTTAAAAGCGGGTTAGGGTTAAAATATGCGAAATTCTTGTGTGATTCAAAAAGGTATTCTTGAGTTTTGATCGATCAGTATGTCGTACAAACCCGTGTCTATGTTTTGCAACTTTCTGAAAATGTCCCAAAGGATGCCGCTTCTGTAAAATATAGTTGTAACTGTTTTTGTGTGGAATTTTTATCTTTCTTGTTCGTATACACCCGCAGAGTACTGAATACAGATCCATATAACAGCCAGTGTTTGCCGCTACATATAGCAGTACTGGTGGAACTGAAGAAAGCAAATAGTAAGTTTTATTCTTGTAAACATATAGTTTGCCTTTATATATATCATTTCCAATTCAGTTTTAAAGTAAGGAAACATTTACTGTTTATACTCAATTATATAACTCAATTATACAAAGATATGAATAGGGAGTTTTCACATCGGTCAGGGTCCATTCTAACTGATCCAAAACTATTGTTAATACGTTTTGCACATTTTTTGCAACAATTATACCATGATCATGATATTGTATGATTTGATTTTTGTTGTGGACACAGTGTAGACGTTAACTACAATTATACCGTGATCATGATATTGTATGATTTGATTTTTGTTGTGGACACACTGTAGATGTTATCTACAATTATACCATGATCATGATCTTGTATGATTTGATTTTTGGTGTAGACACAGTGTAGATGTTATCTACAATTATACCATGATCATGATCTTGTATGATTTGATTTTTGGTGTGGACCCAGTGAAGACGTTATCTACATAAATTATACCCATGATCTTGTATGATTTGATTTTTGGTGTGGACACAGTGTAGACGTTATCTACAATTATACCATGATCATGATCTTGTTTGATCTGATTTTTGGTGTGGACACAGTGTAGATGTTATCTACATAAACTATACCCATGATTTTGTATGATTTGATTTTTGGTGTGGACACAGTGTAGACGTTATCTACATAAATTATACCCATGATCAAGATCTTGTATGATTTGATTTTTGGTGTGGACACAGTGTAGGCGTTATCTACAGTTATACCCATGATCTTGATCTTGTGTGATTTTTGGACATTAGTGGACACTGTATCATGTAGCGGGGTGAGGGTCGGTGGTCACAGAGGGGCATCTGTCTTTCTTGTACCTAATTCACATTTTCTATAATGGGCTCTCTCTTGCATAACAAGGATTTCAACCATCCTGGAGTTACCGTTAACTTGTTAACATTTTTCACTGATGTAGCATGCATGATACTGTCAAAGAATGATATATCATATACGCTCTGTATATTCCTAAAGAATGAAAACATATAAACCACTATTTTACAATTGTTTTTCAGGTTTATTTTATTTGGCCCATAAATTGGTAGATTTATATCCGAACAAGCCAGTGAGTATTGTTTTGTTTTTAATAATCTTTTTGCTGCAATATGGAGTACTTAAATTAATAAAGAGTATAAAACTTATACATGGCACACATCAGGGGATCTTGTTACTCTATCACATCTAGGGAAAAATTGAAAGTTAACACATTAACAGGACCATGTTGATTTATTTGTCAAAATTGGTGCCTACTGTCCCTTTCAAGTTCAATTCTTCCCTCAACTCTTTCACTGCCGCAGTCGAAAACATTGATTGTTACGACCAGTGTAAACCCAGATCAACATGCACATAAGGTGAAGGCTGATCATAGTTAACACTGTTCGCCACTCAGCAAAAATGTTTTTGATGACTATATATAAATATATTAATGGAAGGTTTGAATTCAAATTAAGCAGACAGTATTTGAAATTTGGCGGCAAAATGGTTAATAGTTAGTTATATATCATTTAACTTTGCCCTGTTCATGGATCAAGTCAGAGGGATGTGTATGTATGTGGTTTAATGTTGCTTTTAGTGAGATTTCATTCATGTCACAATAGTGTCTACTTGCAGCAGATTGTGCTTAACTTTATTGTGCTGCTATGGAATACCACGCCGTAGACACATGACATGATACCCCACCCAGTCACGTACTACCCAGTCACATACCGACACCGCACATGACACGATACCCCACCCAGTCACATACCGACACCGCACCAATCAGTCCTAGAACTATCCTTCATATGCTGAATGTCAAGCTACAAGTACCATGTTTATGAAGTTTTTGGTTTGACCCCACCGGGAATTGAACCCACGACCACCCGCATACTTCTAGGCCATACTGCAGTTAAATCGGCGGAAACAAATGATAATAAAACTAATGTATGGCACATTACTGCCAGCCAGCCTAACAGATCTGTCGACAGGTATGTTAATTGATTCATACACTAAGGTATGGGCTAGGTTGGTTGGGGGTTATTCCTGACCGTCGGGCAGTAATTGCTTCTTGATCCACACAGGTTTATAGCAGTTGTTTGCAGGTTGGGTTCGGGTTCCTTACCACTCATACTGATCCTGAAGTCAAGCCTCAGCTATGTGCTACTGATGTTTCCTTTATTCCATTTACAGGTAGCCTGGTTTGCAGTTGGGTGTTACTATTTATTGATAGACAAAAAAGAGCCAGCAAGAAGATATTTAAGGTATTCAATACATGTGTTCAAACAATAAAACAAGAATGTTTATTATGCATAATAAAAAACAGAAGGTTGGTTCGAAGCACATTTTTTTATCTTTGGTCTTGTATATCAATTTGAATGTATACCTTATGTTCAAAAGCTTTATAAGGGGCTGGCTTAGGCTAGTGGATAGCCTGGTGGACTTGAAACTGGACCCAGAAAAAATGGGGTGGTCTGCCTCTACCGCAAAAGTTTGACCGTCATATATGGCCTAACATGGGCTAAAATGCCGTTAAAACCCCATTTAAATCTATTGTTTCACACACTTGAACATTGTCAACAACATTTCAGATGAAATTTCAAAACCGTCAAGTTTGTAAACATTTTTTGTTAGTTATCCTCTTATACAAAACAATATCGTGTTTCATTACAGTAAAGCAACAACATTAGAGCGACAGTTTGGGCCTGCATGGCTGGCGTTTGGTCATTCGTTTGCCACAGGGAATGAACATGATCAGGCAATGGCTGCCTACTTCACATCATCACAGCTTATGAAAGGGTATGTGTCTGTTATGAGCCGTGTCCATTAGTAAAAATGCTCTTACAGAAGTAATGAATATGCAATTAATTTGTATTCCCCCCATGAAAAAAAATCGACCCTCGTATATTTCTTAACTGTGCTAAAAATGATGTAAAAATAACATTCAAGCAAAAACTAACAGTGTAGGGGAGAAGAGTATACTGGTTTTATATACCTCTTTTTTGTTGTTCTTTTTTATAGCCCTGCTTTCACAAAGTGAAATGGGGGATAAATAGGAATTACTCTGTCTGTAACGTCCCGTTGCACAACACATCTTTTGTCCCAGTTGCTTCGCAAAACACATTTTTTTATTACTTGCATTCCTGAAACAGTTTTGAATGGGTTGTTCCCAAACTTCATGTACAAAAAAGCGGAGATGTTCATCAAGTTCATGGATAGTTCTAGTTTTGGCCCATTTTATCCTGATGGGCCACTTTAACTATAACTGAATAATTGTCAGCAATACTCATAGCTGTAATTGCTTTATATTACATATTTGTCTGTGATTTGTATAGGAAATACTGGGAATAGAAAAGCTATATCTACTCATTTGCTCTACTGGGGAAATATTTTCCCAGTACGGAACATTGCTCGGCCTTTTCGGAAATTAACGAAGAGTTCCAGTTCCATTTGTTTTGTTTGTATGACGTCTTGGTGTTCTCGTGCAAACTGGTGTAAAAAGGCGTGAATCATTAGAAATATTAATAAAATATCATTTTAAAATATGTAATATATGTTTAATAACCAGTGTTTTTGAGATACTGAAAATATCTCACAACACTGGTTATTAAACTCTATATCGTCCGCAGGTGTCACTTGCCAGCCTTATACATCGGTCTGGAGTACGGCCTGACAAACAACGCGAAGCTAGCAGAGAGGTTCTTCAGTCAGGCCCTCAGTATAGCCCCAGAGGACCCGTTTGTTCTTCACGAGATGGGGGTCATCTCCTTCCAAAATGAAGAGTAAGTGTTTTTAACTAGACAATAATTATATCGTTTTGCCATTTTGAAGTATTTTGATTGTTTGAATAATTTTATTATATTTTTGTGTCACCTGCGTAGCTTGGCAGACACTTATGGATCACTTTGTTGTCTGTCGTCCGTCGTCATCCCTCACACTTTAACCTGCAACCTAACCATGGCCATAACTTGAAAAATATTCATTTTGACCTACGTTCACGTAACTTCACACACATCTTACCTCAATGAATGTTGTTACACACATCCTATAACTCTGACTCAGTTTAGCAGATAACTAGCCATAACTTAAAAAGTATTTGACCTATGTTCATAAGTTTTATACACATCTTCAATAACTGAAACAAGTGCATGGCAGATTACACAAGTGTTCCATAGAACCCCCTTCCAGTTAGCTCTACTGACCAGTGGGGCCGATGCCATGATCTGTTGTCCATCGTCCATCTGTCATTCAGTTATTTTATTTTGTCATACCTCTACTAACACCTTCATTTTGCATTCAATCTCTAACAAACCTGGCCAGAGTTTCAATATTGATGAAAACTTGGACGAGTTCGAAAACTAATATTGGATAATAAACATCAGAAGACCTCAGCATAGAGGACTTCGAGTAAAATAATCTACAGAAAGGTCCAATTATTAAGCTATATATAACAGTTATATTTAAAACCTTGTATGTTCATGAATGGACTTTGTTGTAACCTGAAGATAAGAGCCCCCTTTTAAAACAAGTTTAAAGGGTAAGTTTATAATTTCTTCTAGGTCATGTTTCATGTTTACAAAATAAAAAAGAATTTTTGTTTTGGAAAATAAATTTTTATAAAGTCGGGAAAATTGATGAAAGTCTCCATTCAGAGAATTTCCATATAATAACAAACTGGTGCCAACATGCTCAGATAAATAGTAGGTCATCACATATAATGACAAACTGGTGCCAACTAGCTCAGATAAGCAGTAAGTCATCACATATAATGACAAACTGGTGCCAACTAGCTCAGATAAGCAGTAGGTCATCACATATAATGACAAACTGGTGCCAACTAGCTCAGATAAGCAGTAAGTCATCACATATAATGACAAACTGGTGCCAACTAGCTCAGATAAGCAGTAAGTCATCACATATAATGACAAACTGGTGCCAACTAGCTCAGATAAGCAGTAGGTCATCACATATAATGACAAACTGGTGCCAACTAGCTCAGATAAGCAGTAAGTCTATCACATATAATGACAAACTGGTGCCAACTAGCTCAGATAAGCAGTAGGTCAACTCATATAATGACAAACTGGTGCCAACTAGCTCAGATAAGCAGTAGGTCATCTCATATAATGACAAACTGGTGCCAACTAGCTCAGATAAGCAGTAGGTCATCACATATAATGACAAACTGGTGCCAACTAGCTCAGATAAGCAGAAGGTCACCTCATATAATGACAAACTGGTGCCAACTAGCTCAGATAAGCAGTAGGTCATCAAGGCATGATATTTCACTACAGACCATTCGTTTCAGTTGGCCAATGGCAGAGAAGTACTTTAAAGACACTCTCAGAAAAATACAGTCATCAGAAAAGCAAGCACTTGTAGAAAAGTGGGAACCATTGTTGAACAATCTTGGTCATACCTGCAGAAAATTGAAGTAAGTCAGATTTGTTTTTTACCTGTATTAAGGTTTTATCCTTTGCTTTATTGAAAAATTACCTCTGAATTGTATGTAGCTGACAGTTTCTGCATTCAAAAATGTTGCCATGCGTTTCTAATTGAAAATAATGGTATTAAAGGCAGAATATGCTTATTGACACATAAACTGCAACAGTTGACACAGCACTCGGAATCATTACAACTTAGAAAAGTACGCTATAAACAAATAAACTGAATAAAGTTAAACTGTACACACTATGCCGAATAAATATTTGTGTACTAATAACGCTGTATCGCCTACACGCTGCGCCGATGCTAAGAACAACACAGGAAATGTGCAAGTCCAAATGGTTTATTTATAACACAGGTAATGTTTATGTAAACACAAGTTAAAAAGTCAGCTGGGTACATCGAGGGATTTAACGCAAATTTGAAGGTAATATTATACACAAATACTTGCCACAGAGTCTATCATCTCCGTTAACAATAAGCATAATCTGATTTTAAATAGTAATTCAGCAGTCATCATAGATTATATATTTGGTAGTGGACTAGAATATTATGGATTTTTATTTGGAATTACATGTTTTTATTACATTTCCTGTTTGACTTTTATACTTATTTTTATTTATTAGAAAGTGCATAATTAATCATGTAAAATCTTTCTATCATGTATAGTATTACCACTTCTATGATGCAACTTCTATCATGTATATTATTACCACTTCTATCATGTATATTATTACCACTTCTATCATGTATATTATTACCACTTCTATCATGTATATTAATACCACTTCTATCATGTATATTGTTACCACTTCTATCATGTATATTATTACCACTTCTATCATGTATATTATTACCACTTCTATCATGTATATTATTACCACTTCTATCATATATTATTACCACTTCTGTGGCAGGAAATATGTGATCCTTTTAATAAAAATGCTTATTTTGATGAATTTGTTTTAATTTTTCTCGTGATAATCCAGATTTTTAATTAACTCGACTCAAAAATATATTTTAAATTGAGCTCCCCTGCATCTCCTTTAAATATACTGGACAAGGTTCATACAGCCTTTAAAAGTCCTTAAAAACCACTCCATCCTTAAAAAGTCCTTAAATTCTGACAAAATATTAAAGGTCCTTGAATTTCATAATCAGTCAATTAATTATACAAGAGGAATAATATCTGACGTACTTTAAAAAAAAATCGGCAAAAAAAGAATGTTCGCCGATATTTTAATGGTTGCCGGTTATAAAATAACAGTTATCCGGGCCTTAAAAATGGGTTATTAGGGCCTAAAACTTCCTTAAAATTCATAATGATAGTTCTGTATGAACCATGATCCACCTACAGGAAATATGATGAAGCCCTGGAGTACCACCAGCAGGCGCGGATCCTCGACCCCCAGAGTCCTTCCACCTACTCTGCCATTGGCTACGTGTATGCACTCAAGGGGGATAATCTACAAGCAGTCGACTTCTTTCATAAAGTAAGAATATAATAATTTTACCTTTCTTTTTTCTTATTGTTTCAAAAATGTGTGACCTTGTGACCCTGCCATCTGCTATATGTGCACTCTAAAAAGGCAAATTTACGTGCCGTAAACTCACAAGCTGATTGGCGAGAGCAAACAAGGCTCTGTATTTTTTCATTAAAACTAAAATGTTTTGACTGGTAGACGGAGCAACGTCAGGCTGCACAAGCATGTTTAACAGTTTAATTTATAGTATAATTTGGGATCCACCGACTGTTTCTCAAACTTCAAAACAAAGCTACGTTTGTGAAGTATTACTCCAGGTCATTTTATGGACTTCTTTTGAGAGAGGTTTCATGAGATGTCTGGAGGCTTAAGACAAGGTGTGATTAAGTATAGCCGTAACTCACATTTGTATAAAATAGGTATATATTCCCCATATAGTCACGGGCATTATCATATACCAATCTCAACAGGGCTCTAGAAATATTTTGAAAATCCACTTGCAGCAAAATTAAGCCTATGTCAGCATGCCAACATTTTTTTTGAGACCGCGCGCTAAGTTGAATACTATTCTATTAATGTTTTTTTCTGTCAAAAATTCTGAGATGATTTTTAATTGTAAAATTAATTGGAAAGCACAATGAGAGCTATAGGTTGTTACCATTAGGTGTAACAGAATAGTGGTTTTTCTCTACTTTCACTTTCGTTATAGGCGGATAAATGGAAATAAATCGGCAAGCTCATTGTTTCTGTGTTGGAAATATTCGCATGGTTTATGACTAAATCTGACTGATGTGTAGTAATCTGACTGATGTGTAGTAATCTGACTGATGTGTAGTAATCTGACTGAGTGTTTTTCTCTTTATTTGACTGTAGGTTCTATCTCTCAGGTGCCTAGGAATCTTTATGTGAGGAAGCTATCCAGCTGGCTTGCGGAACGTCGGTTGTTTTACCTAGGTGCCCGCCAGTGTACGAAAATTGTCTAGAGGGACACCTGGGGTCTTTCTCCACCAGTGGAAGCCGGAAAGTCGCCATATGACCTTAGCTGTTGGTGCGACTATAAAATCCAATTTGATTCAATTGAATTGAATTGAATTGGAGTTTTAAGGCGCACCAACACATGAAAGGTTATATGGCGCCTAACAGGCATGAACATGCCAGGCTCATCCTCCATGTACATCGAGATAAAATATGGAGAATGGGCCTAGGACCTTCTCACCCTGATCAGCAGAGTTGCTGCAAATTCTATTGTAGACACTCCATTTACGCTGGAGCCACGTTTATTGTTTTTCTGCCACTGCTCTTAGTGATGTGAGCGAGATGGCACCTGAAACAATGCAGGGGTCATGATGAAGACCTTTAATGAGCATGAACAAAAAATGACAAAATGAATATGAATTGGGGGGGTCCTACCCCTCTGCATGTGACGGTGTGTTTGCAGTGGTTGTATTCTACCCTGGCAACCATACTGGGCAATTTGATTCAATTCTCTTTATTTGTGTTTTTTTGAGATGTCGATCGAAATTAACCTCTGACTAAATAGACTGGCCTGCTACCATTATATGAATTATTGTTGTATGAAAGAATGCATTTATTACAGGCATTAGCAATAAGAAGGGATGATGCGTTCTCTACAACCATGCTGTCTAACTTGATAGAAGCTCTCATGACGGAATTAACTCCGGGTGAAGGTCAGTCTTAAGTATACGTTATAGATCGTTTGTTAGAGTGATAGCTTGATTCTCATTGGATGTAAGCTTTGGTTGAACCCAAGGAATGTTGTTACACGTCCAATAACTCTGACTCATTTTGGCAGAGTTATGCCCCTTTTCATAAATGTTTAACCTGCAACCTAACCGAGCTGAAATAACAATACGGCAGGCGACACAAATGTTCCATGTAACACCCTTCTAGTTTTAATATCAAAATAAATTTCTAGTTATAATGATGTTTTACCCAATTTTGAAGTTTCATAAAAGAAAAATGCAGCCTCTTGTAAATTGTAATCATTTTGAAAAAGCCTTTTGAGTACGAATTGATTATGTAAATAAGTATAATGGTATAAGTTTTTGTATCATTTAGATTTAGAAGACAGTCCAATGTTTACGGCACCAACACCCCTTGCTGTGCCGCCATTTTCACTCCAAGGTCAGATGGGTATGCCACGCCCTCCATCTCCTGTCATGAGTCTGACGTCAAAACTGAACGATTCATTGGTGAATGAGTCTTCCGTCAACGAGTCGTCGATCGTGGACAGCAGCAGTTTGATGATTGAAGAGGTGGAAATGGAAGACTGCGATTGAACATGTTATCTAATGTAGGAATGCGATGGAACGTTATCTAATATAGGACTGTGATTGAACTTGTTATCTAATGTAGGACTGCGATTAAACTTATCTAATATTGGACAGAATGAACATATTATCTAATGTAGGACTGTGACTGCAGTGATAAAACATGTTATCTAATGTAGGACTGCGATTGAACTTATCTAATATTGGACTGCGATTGAACATATCTAATATAGGACTGCGATTGAACATGGTTATCTAATGTAGGACCGCAGTTGAACATAATATCTAATGTAAGACTGTGATTGAACATGTTATCTAGTGTAGGACATGGTTATTGAGAGATTTGATGGATATAGAACAAAATTTATGAACGGCCATGTGTCCACTGAGCATGACATAACCTGACATGTGTACATACCTTAGCCATATCAATATATATGGGACCTTCACTGACGTATGATTGAAAAGAAAGGCAGTTCCTTCTTGATTATAAAAGAATAAACTTTAACCCAATTTGTAAATACATTTACATTGTTTTTACAACTGAAAAGGGCATATTGTGAAATCACTGTGATTGGAATTATTGATAAACGACACTGTTATTGGCACAAACTTCGGGTGTAAACAAGCACTGTGTGATGTGTTTCAATTTGGTGATATGTTGTAAATTATTGTCACTATCACGGTAGTGAAATACAGGTAGTTCTGTTGGTAATGTGCTTTGTGAGCAACGTTTTTTAAGTACAGTAAACTCTCGCTAATCCGGATGATCAGGGGGTGTCCAGATTACTGTTTTACATGCAAACTGTCGGTCATATCGTAGATATCGATATATTAGCAGTATGTTTTCATCATATTTATTTGGTTGATTTCATTATGAACACATTAAAGGAAAAGAAGAGTTCACTCAAACATGTTCAGTTATATCTTTTATTAAATGCAGCCAGATACATAATACATTTTCGAATAAAAAAAAACAATCTTACTTCAAACATACATGCAATTATCTGTGGCGATATTTTCGCACCTCCGTTGATCAAACAATTACCGCGGCGTTGGGTCGTCGTGCAAACAATAACCGGATTATTGTCTTGATTTAGGTAGAAAATTGATTGGTTGGTACCCGACAATGCGTTCGGAATTCGGAAAAGCAGGGGACACGATAACCGGGTGTTTCCTGTAAATAAAGGGGGAATAAGGGCGGACACAAATCGTTCGGATTAGAGGGAGATTCCGATTAGCGAGAGTTTGAATTAGAGGGAGATCCAGATTAGCGAGTTTGAATTAGAGGGAGATCCGGATTAGCGAGAGTTTGGATTAGAGGGAGATCCAGATTAGCGAGAGTACTGTGACATATATTAAAGGGACACGTGGCAATCTTGAGATCTCAGATCTGTTTTTACACATTTTGCCGCAACAATAAAAACCCAGTCCTCAAGTGTCATCTTTTGTACTTATCCTGTTGTTGTTTTCTTTCTAAAACCAGATGCTGGTTTCTGAGAAAAAAAGTCTATAGCTTAAAATTATCTCAGTCATTAATATTGATGTTCAAATGCAAGTGCTAAAAATGCTGTAATCCAGTCGGTTGACGTTCAAATATTTACGACTATTAAATAATGCATAACTCGTCACAAATCCAGTCATGTGACGTTCAAATGTCAAAAATGTTACGTCATTACGTTTTATTTCAATGCATTAGTAAAACTGTCAAAAATAATAAAATGCCTTAGAAACTGGTTAATCGTTATTGAAATTTTGACTTTTGGGACGGCATATCAGTCATTTAACAGTCACAAATCGTGTTAACGGCTCCGCTTATGCCTGGCAATAACACAATTTACAACAATAAACAATTTGTACAATTCAAAATTTCAATACATGTAACCCTAAAATAAGTGGCTATAAAATGATATATTGCGTGTATAATAAGAAAAAACATGTAAAAATTAAATAATTCAGATTTTAGCTAGAGTTATTTCCCTTTACAGAAGTTCTGACCGGTTTTAACTTTCACTATAACAGCATGGAACAATTATTGCTTGTAAAAAATAATTCTGTTTGAAAATAAAGCAAGATTAGCGTGCGTCCCTTTAACTTTTTTATATTTATTTGTATAATGCTATTAAGTAGTATGAAAATAAAAAAATAAACAACATATACATTATTATTTTGATATTTGTTTCCAGTCTACTTGTCTGCAGTCCATATATTATATAGAGAATAATCGACAGTCTCAGTGTGATATGAAAAACATGTCACGAGAACACGTAATTTGGTTAAAAAACGAGTTTGAAGAACAAGTTTTTAGCTCACCTGAGCCGAAGGCTCAAAGGTGAGCTATTGGGATCACTCTTCGTCCGTCGTCGTCCGTCCGTCGTCGTCGTTAACTTTTGCTTCAAACGACTTCTCCTCAGAAACCGCATGGCCAATTTTGACCAAACTTCATGTGGATGATCCTTAGAAGAATGCTTTTTAGATTTGTTAAAATTAGGTCAGCGCGACATCCAAGATGGCCACCATTACCATATATGGTCGAAACCTTAAAAAATCTTCTTCTCAAGAACCGCTGGACAGATTTTAACAGTTTTTCTTTTAAAATGATCGCCAATGCCTAGACTATCAAGTCTGTTTTTCATATAGTCATATAGGAAAATTTTTAAAAAATCTTCTTCTCTGAAACCACAAGGCACAGAGGTCTCATGTATTACATATAGCATCAGCTTATGGTCCTTTACTAAGTTTGTTCAAATGGTGACCCTGGGGTCAAATTTGTCCCCGCCCGGGGGTCACAGTTTTACATAGACTTATATAGGGGGGGAAAAAAAGATCTTCTCGGAAACTACAAGAGTCAGAGGTTTGATATTTTGCATTTACTATACTCTTATGGTCCTTTACCAAGTTTGTTCAAATGGTGACCCTGGGTTCACATTTGGCCCCGCCCCAGGGGTCACGTTTTACATAGACTTGTATAGGGAAAAACTTAAAAAATCTTCTCTAAAACCACAAAGCACACAGCTCTCATATATTACATGTAGCCCTGGGGTCACATTTGGCTCTGCCCAAGGTGTTACTCTCTAGCACCTTCATTTTGTATTTGACAACAGAGCCCACATTTCTTGAACAATTTTAACCAAACTTGCACAGATTATATATGACCATAAGATTTCGAAGAAGTTCGATAATGTGCCAGTACTCAGGTGATCGCTTTAGGGCCATCTTGGCCCTCTTGTATTGGTTCAGATTTACTCAGGTGAGCGATATAGGGCCATCATGGCCCTCTTGTTTAATAATTTGGTTAAAGAACGAGTGACGGTATCACTTCTCTCTGATACTAAAAATATGTCACTGAGAAATCCTTATAAATCACTGCTAGGTATATAACAAGAGGTCAATGACCTTGAAGCTCTACTGATAGGTTTTTGATAGCTAGATCAGCATTCCTGTGAAGTTTCATGAAAATCCGTCGAGTAGTTTCAGAGGAGTAATGGCTTCAAGTTTTCATTATATAACTCTATGTAAACAAAGATGGCCGATGTTTAATGTCAAATCAAAATACTTTTTGACAAGGATCAACATCATGTCATACTGATCATTTTAGAAAATGTCCCATATCAATATCACTTATAGTTTTCAAGAAGTAGTCGCTACAAACTTGTATTTTGAATACCAACTTTAGCCATAGCGGCCATCTTAAATTTCCAACCGACCTGAAATTTTGCTAGGATCAATTGGACATCAAGAGCAACATTCCTGTGAAGTTTCATGAAAATCCATCACATAGTTACAGAGGAGTAGTCGCTACAAGTTTTTACTAGATAACTCTTATGTAAACAAAGATGGCCACTGACAGCCATGTTTAACATCGAATCAAAACGATTTTCGACAAGGACCAACATCATGTCATGCTGATCATTTTAGAAAAAGTCCTGTATCAATATCACATATAGTTTCTCATGAAGTAGTCGCTACAAACTTGTTTTTTGAAAATCTATTTTTAGGCGTGGCGGCCATCTTGAATTTCCGGCCGACCTGAAGTTTTGCTAGGATCAAGAGCAACATTAGTGTGAAGTTTCATAAAAATCCGTCGAGTAGTTTCAGAGGAGTAGTTGCTACAAGTTTTCATTATATAACTATGTAAACAAAGATGGCCACTGCCAGCCATGTTTAACGTCGAATCAAAATAATTTTCGACAAGGAACAACATCATGTCATACTGAACATTTTAAGAAAAGACGCATATCAATATCACTTATAGCTTTCAAGAAATAGTCGCTCAAACTTGTTTTTTGAAAAATTATTTTTAGCCGTGGCAGCCATCTTGAATTTCCGGCCGACCTGAAATGTTGCTAGGATCATTTAGACATCAAGAGCAACATTCCTGTGAAGTTTCATGGAAATCCGTCGAGTAGTGTCAGAGGAGTAGTCGCTACAAGTTTTTACGAAATAACTCTTATGTAACTCTATGTAAACAAAGATGGCCGCTGGTAGCCATGTCATGGCAAACATTTCTGTAAAGTTTCATAAAAATCCATTCAGTAGTTTCAGAGGAGTAGTCGCTACAAAAAAAGTTTACAGACGGACAGACAGACAGGCGGACAGACGTGTCAACATTTCGGGTTTATAGGGTATTTTATTTGTCCAGACATGGCTTAGGGGCTGTTTTGGGTTTATGAGGTTAAGCCCCTAAACATCAGAGACTAGGTCCATAGAGTGTTTATGTGGTATTGACCTAACTTTACCAATATTAATTTATCCCATAAGCTGTGGACAACGCTCCAGTCATATTGGTCTAAGATGGGATGGGGTGGTTAGGGTGGGTGTTACAAGTTGGTCTGGGTATGATGTCGGAGCTCAAATTAAGTTTGAAAATTTGATGTCCATCGTAAGCTCCTACTGCGGATAGCCGCATACCACCCAAATGTTGGTTAGTCTCAAAACGTTTGTGTGTCTATCTTCTCGGGGACCATCGTTTATAACCGATTGTTTCGAATCTGTACTTGATGCTAACCTATGATGTCAATATGTGCTTATCAATTCCCCGTCAAAATCGACCTTTTATTGCCATAGTTACGGCTCTTTTGTCGTGAGATTTTACGTTGTTCGTTGATTGTTTTCAGTGGGGGCATCCGTGTCCCATGGACACATTTCTAGCTTATAAAATTGCATCTCTAAATCTCAAAGGAGAATTCTGATTATCGAAGTCAATTTTTTTCTTGGAACAATTTAGTGTAAACACGATGGAGGATGAAGTTGACGGTACCACCATTAATACGATTCTGAAGCGAAAATGAAACGCAACTCGGGAATTTCCGCTATATATGGCATATACTGCACATTATTTCATATATTTTAAATAATATTTCAAAGAAATCCCAAGATGTTTTGCAAAATAAAGTTGTAGTGGTGTAGACGTTTTAATCACAGTACACTTTGTAACAAGTAATTCATAAATGTTGAAATTCTTCTTTGACAAATAGAGCCATTTCATTAATGCATTTAACGTAAAGAGTTTGCAAAATTTTGCATCCCATGTTTGCTCACATGCTTGAGCCAAATGCCGTACTATGTCAATAATGAAACTTTGGAGGAATAATATTTGCTGTGTTATGTGTAGTCTTTTTTCCGAAAGATGAGGTCTTACGTAGCCATGTACCATTCGATTAATAGCAGCATATTTTACATACAATATATAACGGAAATTCCCGAGTTGCGTTTCTTTTTCGTTTCACTATATAGATTGTAGTCGTCAAAACAGTTGTTAGAGTTAACCTGATAATTCACAGATAAGAAATATGCCTATAACTGCGCAAAAACTATTCGTCTATAATCGTAATAGAACAGACATATTGTCATAAATCTGCATTCTCACAGGCGTGCCTCAACAAAAATAAGGGCAGATAAATCAGATATCATTACAGTAGTTATAGCCCTTTGTAGTATGGTTAGTGAAATTGCCTGTACTGAATGCAAATGCGAACATTGATTATTCCTTACCGGATTCTAAATCTACATCATTTTAGGAAGAGATCAAAGAAAAAATTCTGCCTCATTTTACACATCATGGGTCTAATCACCACGGGGTTGTATGTCATATGATTACGCTAAATTTTGGTAAGTCTCGCGCAAACATGAATTTTAAAAATGTTCAACCTGGTAAATGTTTGTTAGTTATGTTTTAAATTGCAGATATTGGATCAATGAAGAATTTAAGCATAAATACATGTTTTAAATTTTGTTTCCCTCTATGCAAGGAACAAAAACATTACAATGGGACCCTATGGAAAATTAGTTGTGGTGTGAGACGTTAATGACGTTGCGTCGCCTCTCACCGCTGTGGATTCGAATCCCACTTGGAGCTCGACATGTAAGTGAGGAAGTGTCGATTCTTACGGAGGTGTACAGTACAGGTTTTACCTAAGAAAAATGGGTTGTCTGCATCCACCACAAATAAAATCGACCGTCATATATAAACTTACAGGTGTTGAAAATGACGTAAAACACATGTACAAACAAAACAAACAAAAACAATTGATCATAACTTTAGCTGTACGGGCATCCGCTTATTTCCGGTTTTTTGTTGTTGCTTATCACTATTCCGTGACTGTGATTGAGCTGCTGTGACAGAGAATGATATAATATTTGATTATTTTCAGGATATAGATCAGAAATTATTATATGGTGTTAGTAGTAGAATGACGCCAAAATAATAACGTGCAAATGTTCTATAATTATAAACTGTTTCTCTCTGACGTCACTTCTTGTAAAAATTTAAATTAACAATGGCTTCCCAGAGAGTGACACAAGTTTTGCAGGATGAATTGGACATTGGTACACAATTGACAAATTTGGAAGAGAGGGCAGTCAAGTTAGAAACTGACTTCACTGCTATGTTTTTAGCAACGAAAGAACTGAAGTACGCTGCAAAGAGATACATCATGAGAGTTGAAACGGAAAGAAAGGTACCGTGTTCGTCATCAGCCACACAGAGCAAATTATCATATTTTAACCCGCTAAACACGCCTAATTCAGGGGCGTACCTGGAGTGTTTCTGGGTATACGCACGGGAGAGGGTGTTCCCCTCCCGGTGTTTGGGGTCCGGGGGCCTCCTCCGGGATTTCTTTTGAAAAATGAACCCTAGATAAGTAGTTTTGAGCGACTTAGAAACGTATTTTGAAGCTATTCTAATTTCTCGAGTCATTCTTTTTTCTTTGATTTATTAAATATTTACTAAACTATACACTCCTCACCCTTCAGGATGTCTGAATTTACTTTTGTCAAAGATATTAAAACCAATTTTGGATAATAATTTAAAATAAATGTAATTTTTGATGCAACAGAATTTTGCATTGAAAATGCCCTATCTAAAGCAGCTTTCGCGCATGAAACGTTTATTTCTCAACCGCTTTTGAAAAGGTAGGTAGTTGTATTTATCACTAAATATGTCTGTTTCACTGATTTACAACGTATCACAAAAACAAAACCTTTGGCTGAAATAAGCGCCCCAAACAATAGTGTTAACCGTTTCAGGGTTGCTTTGCCTATACGCGCATACCGCCATCGACATTTTGTCACTTACACGTCAAGCTCCCAGTGGGATTCGAACCCGTAACGGTGAGAGGCGATAATGTCTCAGACAGGCGTCTTTATATGGTCATATCCTTCTTGCGATTTTGATAATTCTTTCACCTTTTTCAGAACTCTCAATAATAGTTTGTTTGGTTGTGTCGCTACATTCCCTTTAATAACAGAAATATAAGTTTAAATTAAAATGTAAAGCGTTTGATTAGATTATAGAGGTGTATAATACATATAATAAAAAGGTCATTTAACATTGTTGAGTACAATACAGAATTCAATTGGACTCGTATTCCTTATACATAATTCATATTTTGATTCGACTTTGTGCTTGCAAGATAATGTAAAATATTAAATACGCATACTAAACACCTTTAATTAAATTAATGTATTCTTTCATCTTTCCAAAGAGTTGGGATTTAATGGAAACAATTTGTGGAGCACAAGACGCTTCCAGCAGAGAGATCCTCGACCATGTAAAGGTCTTCTTCAACTTCCTGTTGGAGAAGATGAAGTCACGTGGTGCTGACGTAACCGATATCAAAATGTTATGGCACTTGGCTGACACGGAGGGCGTCCGTCAGGCGCTCTTAGAATCTATTAAAAGTTTCGGATTTAAAGAAACAGATTTTGAGGACATAAAAATATTGCTGGCAGTAACTTACAAGCTACAGTTGGACATTGAAAGAGTTGTTGGAGTTGAAATGAACGAAGAGTCAGAAGAGAGTAAATGCATGGTGACGGAATCTAAAGTTAAAACGACTCTAACCTTTAAAGAGATACATGCAGAAGAAGCCACTAAGTTGGAAAAGATCTCGTCGCAGTATTACGAGAGCTTATCAGAAGGAGATGCAAACACACAATCTACAGATAACAGCACAACACAGAAATTTGAGGAAGCAAATGTAAACGGGGACATAGAAAAGGACAACAAAGCTAAAACTGAGGCGGATGAAAGAAAGGCAGACGGGACAGATTATCCAGATTTTTCAAGGATGCAAGCGATCAAAGGATTTAACTACTGGGGTGAGGACGATGGAATGAGACGAGTGATCAATTTGATAGTGTATATTGTTCTCTACAGCCTCAATGCGGGAAGACAGGGCGAACCTATTAGGCTTGTTGAACGGAAGCAAGAAAACGGAGAAGAGGTCATTGCAGAAGAGGTCATTACAGATGCAGATAACCTTTAGGTGAATGCATATTATACACGCGTCTACTTTACCCAACTAATGACCATGAGGGTATAAAACATACGTTCAGTATCATGATTTGTTTTTACTAATCAAATTATCGCATATGCTTTAGTATTAAATCCATAAGTGTGTGCTATATCTCGAATCTCTTGACAAACAAGTCTACTTGTTGCATGATTGTATACATACTTTCAAGTTCATACTGCAGGGTCCGTGTTCATCAAGCTTAAGTCAATATTCATATAAAGACAAATTAAACACCCTTTGCTACTGTTTTAAGACACCGTCTTTTAGTTTATGCTTAGCAGTGAAATAGTGGATTTTAAGATGAAATAAAAGTGGTATTGCATACGTGTGAAATATAGTTTTATTTTTTCACTGCCGGAACTACCTTTTTTTCTTCAAAAACTACTTTTTCCGAAAGTTGCTATAAAAGTTATATCTTTGGATTGGAAATAACTTAAATAAAAAAAATGAGTCGTCGATTATTGAAATCGATTAAGTAGTTCAGAAGTTACGGGGAATTAAAAAATAGCAATTTTATCATACCAAGCCAATGACGTGGTCAATTTTTTATTTACTTTTCTGCATACTGCAGTATACCCTGATTATACAGCATAAAATAAAAAGAAAATATGTTGTTTTGTCGAGAATAACAGATTTTATTTCATCTCGATGTGATAAAACTTCAATATTTTGACTCATGCTTCGCATTTGTTATCACTCCAAAACAACAAATATCCGCTATATTTTTAATAATGCTATGGATTAATAAAACACACAGATACAATTTATCTTACAATGTATACTAAACCAAATTGCAAAGTATCAACCTAAGAATATGTCAATAATATTCTCATTGTATTGTGTATTTTGAGCTTGATTAGAGATACGGTTAAACTGCAAAATAACGAGTGTAAATCGTCTGCTCTGATTGCATGAACATATTTTAAAACGTTTAAGTCAATGTGTTTTCTTAGAAATAAGTTGTAACACTTATACAGATTTTATTAATACTTCGAATTAGTGAAGCTTTCGATGTTCCTAATTCTAAAATATGCCAGTTAAAATTATGTTGACATCATGTTTTACTAGCATTACCACTACAAATGCGTTTGCAAAAGAAATTTTCGAAATATTTGATGTTAACGCTAAATTACAGTTACTTGAATTTCAAACAATATTCAATGTAAAGGGAGGTAATTTAAAATTATCCATATTTCATTTTTTTTATAAACGGAAAATCTGCGATAAATGGGTCAAATTTATGTTTTTTCTCTATTATTTCATACCAGTTTTAAGAATTTTATATCTTTAAGCGATCTTTGACTCATGTTGTGTGATTTATCAGTACATTTTATGTTTTCATATAAAGGGAGGGTAACTCTCAAAAGATGTAACAATTTAAACAAAAAATAAATATATTTAAAATAAGAAAATTAGTTAAGATACAAAAGTTGATACTTAGCAATTTTGTTCAGTGTATGCTCTTTAGTGTGGCCGAGAGGTTAATAATGATATTTGAAAATATGTACAAATCTAAAACTCCGACTTAATATTATTTCTACATAAAGTTGCTTTATGATAACGGGCCCAGGTCATTCATCTCTTATAATGAGGCCCATCTTGTGTCTGTATCAGAACTCTTACATGCATTGGGGATTTTAAAATAAATTTGCCATTAATAAATTAGACATAAATATTGTGCCGTCCGTCCGTCCGTATGCCCGTCCCATTTCGTGTCCGTTTCATAGCTTTCCTGCATGGAAGGATTTCAGAATAACTTTGCACATTTACTCATCAAGATGATGTGCAGAGCCCAACATCCATATCAGTGTCATTCAGCTGCCGAAGGCAGCTGACTCTTATATGGCTTTTATATGTGCCTATGGTTAACAGACAGACTGTGACTCATGTAAGTGGCAATAAGCATGGTTTACAACTTGAATTCCTAGAGAACTCGTCTGAAAAACTTGAATGGTATAAACACATATTGTGTAATGTTGAAAGGTTACAATTTCACTTTCTGAAATGACGTTTTCGTAAACCAGTCTACTAAATGTAGCATGTAATCATTATTATTATATGTATATTAACGATGAAACATTCAATAGTGCAGTTGGACGAGGCGCCGTGTTAGTGCCCAGGACGGTAGGGTTCAAGTCTGCTGATTTCCTTCTTTTTTTTTTTTAATTTTCATTGGTTTATATTATTCCTTTACATTTTTCACTTTGATAATGCAATCTTATAACTACACATGGTAACAGTAAACAGCTTATATGTGTTGTAATGTAAACTAACGCACACGTGAACAATTGTATTTCTGTGGTGATTTGTACTTCTAGCACGTCATATTACAAGATAATTGTAATCAATATGTAAGGCATGTCAAGGTTTTTGGTTTAAGCATGTTTTATTTCAAAGATAATGCATTATACAACTGTTACATACAATAGGTAAATGGACTGGCAAAATGCTTATAGAGATCCTCTTCATATAAGGTCAAGGTTTTTGAACAGAAAGAAGCGAGGTCGCCCACATTGATTTAAAATGCTTGGTAGGAAGAACTGATGGTAAAAATCGGGAAGAATGTAAGAAGAAACGGTCGTGGCGTGTTTATGTCTCCGTGACAAC